>JAJMLD010000089.1:0-44259 GCA_030569515.1 Barnettozyma vustinii | reverse complement strand
CTGCGCTAGTATAACTGGCGGTATGTAGACCGTCGGATGTACCGGACATGCCAATTTGCCTATCTCCAAAACTACAATTCAAATAGAAAAGCGGAAAGCGAGCTTTAAAAAAAAGGAAGGAAGAAAAAGGAAACAAGAGAAAAAAAGGGAGAAAATCGACCATTTTCAATTTTTGTCAACGTAAATTACGGTGCTCTCAGTATTTAGTATCGATGATTGATGGAACCTTACTTAATCTTGTTCGTATACAACATATTTAGTTGAACAAGACCACCTAGTCTGATTCCCACTGGTTAAAGAGGCATAACCTAAAATAATTGGCAGGGATGCTGGCTGTTAATGATAGGCCTGGCCCACCAAGCAGAGAACTGACAAGGAATAACAACAACAAGGCTCAAAAAAGATCAAACTTCACCAAGAAGAACGTCTTCCAAAGGAACCAGTCTTTCAACTTTAGGGATAAGGGAAATGCTTTGCCTGGCCCACCAACAGACAATGTTTCTCTTCAAAAGTCAAATGCTCAAAAGCAGAATCTTTCCCATGCAAATTTTTTGTCTTCGAAGGAACTTTCGCTGGACTCATTGATTGGGGGGTTCAGGTCAAGTTTACCATTTGTACCCTTCAAACACCCGGAGAGGTCATTACCGAAATTCCTCCTGTACCAGCCACCAACACTCGATAGGTCTGAATTCTTTGAAATCGACCCTTGGGACCAACAGAATCAGGAGCGAATGGCCGAGCTAGAGAGATCATCTTCTGATTTAATTTCCATTTACGAAGAGTTTCAAAAGTCAAGAGAGAAGGAGAGAGAAGTCATGCAACAGAGGGGCCTTGTTGACAATGAGAATGTTCGGAGATCTTTAGAAAATGCCATTGTCTTCAGAGGATCTTGTCGTGAGATGTGTCCCATATACGAAAGAATACGAAGATCTGTCGAGAATGATGTCAGGAACTTTGAAAAGGACACTGATACTCACAAAATCTCAAATAAAAAAGCAGTGAAGGCATTCTCACGGCCTGCAGCTGGTCAACCACCACCTCTGCCATCTGATGTTAGACCACCACAAGTTTTGGTTCAGACCCTTGGATACCTTATTGATAACATTATTACCCAATTACCAGAATCCCAATCATTTCTGTGGGATAGAACCAGATCAATTCGTCAAGACTTCACCTACCAAAACTATCTTGGTCCAGAAGCTGTTGATTGTAACGAGAAGATTGCCAGAGTTCATATTTTGACTCTTCATACAATGGCCCAAAGCAGAACACCATATTCGCAACAACAGGAGTTAGAACAAATGAACAAGGCACTGAAGACTCTTTCTGAGATGTACACAGAATACAGGTCAAGGGGGGTGATTGCACCAAATGAAGCCGAATTTAGAGCTTATTATATGCTCAGCCAGATCAGAGATCCTGAGCTAGAGAGAGAGATACAGGGATTGCCGCTTGAACTGCTTAACGATGAGAAGATTCAGTTGGTTTTACAATTAAGGAACTTGATTTCTATGAATATTGTTGAGAGGGGTTTGCAAACTTCAGAGAACGTGTTGAATCTTTTTGCCTTATTGTTTGATATGATCAACAGTCAGAGAATACCCGTTCTAATGTCCTATCTTCTGGAGATTCATCTGAATGAAATACGTTTTTATGCTATGAGGTCAATGAAGCGGGCTATCAACAAGAAGTCAAGGCCATTTCCTTTGGATGTTTTGATGGAACTACTGTCATTCAACGATAAGGATGATCTTGCTGAATTTTTGGAGTATTATGAGATTGGCACTGAAGTGAGTGAAGGGGTCAGAGGAGCAGACATTTTATCGCTGAAGTATCACTCACACATAATCCCTGACCAGAAGCCTTTCAGACAATCTTTTTCAAGCAAACTCGACTCGAGAACAGGTGACTTCCAGACTCTTGTCAACGCAGGGAAGCTAAACACTGAACTTATAAGATTTCCCTCAACAGCAGGCTCTTTCAAAAACCCACAAACAGAAACAGAGGCGGTTGCACCAGCTCCGCTAACTTCAGTGCCACGTGCGACTTTTGGTGAATCATTATCTCAGGAAGGTGACAAACTCAAAAGAGAGGAGGAGGAGGAGAAGAAAAAGATTGCTAGAGAACGCGAGATAATACTGGAAAAGGAGAGAGTAAAAGAAAGGATCAGAGCCGAGCTAGAAAGGGAGAAGGACAATGAGAAGGAAAGAGTTAAACAGGAACAGTTGAAGCTTGAGTACATGAAAAGATCCATGCTGGAAAAGCAGGAGTTGAAGAAGCAAAAGAAGAATGAACTTGTTAATCTATTAACAGAGAAAGTCGGAGCTAATCTGATGAATAATGTGATTAAAGCGGAGTTTGAAACAACCGTGTTGCCAATTGTGAATTTGAAGAAAATAGCCAAGGAACAGAAGAGTAAGCTAATTGATGCTTTTGGAGATGGTCTTTTTGAGGCGTTTGTTAATGAGCAAGTGTACTTTCAATCCCTTGAAGCTTTGGCAGATGTATTCAGAGAGAAAGAATTGAAGAAAAAAGGCATTAGGGCGGTATCCAGGGCTGCAAAAGAGTGTAAACAGACTCTTGACCTACGGAAAAGAAAAAGGGATGAGTTGATTGATGTTATTGAGAACTTTGGTGTTCCTAGAGTCGT
Source organism: Barnettozyma vustinii (assembly GCA_030569515.1). Classification (NCBI taxonomy): domain Eukaryota; kingdom Fungi; phylum Ascomycota; class Saccharomycetes; order Phaffomycetales; family Phaffomycetaceae; genus Barnettozyma; species Barnettozyma vustinii. Next base: position 41,609 of record JAJMLD010000089.1, on the reverse strand, counting down.
AAAAAGGAAGAGAGCTTCTAAGAACTTGAGTTTCAGTGAAATCGCCAATGTTTCAGCATCCACATCTGTCGGTTCGATATCCACCACACCATGCTCCAAGTCAGATGTTGATCTCAAACCTTTTGAACTTGGGCCGTTGGTCTCTAGAACTTTCAAACAGGACGTATGTTTCAAGATTTTACTGCAAGTGGATGATCCGGTGATTTTGCGTTTATTCAAGAAGAAGTTTGATTTGAAACACGATTCAAGAAGGTACAGTCAAGGAGAGAGAGATGTCATTGTGGTGAATTTAAACAATGGCATCAACTCGGATTTGTTTGAACATGTGAATCTGTTGGTTTTCAACCTTGTTGGGATGGATAACTTCGATGATAAGAAGGCTGAATTGAAGGAGTTGCTACAAGGAATTCAATTTAACAATAACTTTAAGTTTTCTGTTCTGATAATTTACTGGGATTTAAGCAAACCATTGCATTCCCCCGGTGGTTTATTTGGGTTCAATGGAAGAGATATTATCAGAGATTTGGAGATCCCAAAAAACGACAACATTTTGAAGGTTGACTTTGTTCAAATTGACTCTTCACTAAACCTGCACAGGATAGAGAATGTACTGAACATGAGTGGTGTTGTTGAGTTGAGTGCCAAGGGCGAGTTCAATGCCCGTTACAAGAAGGACCAGCGCCCAACGAGAAGTGAGACAACGAAGCCATCTGTTGTTGGTGTAATAGCTACTTACCCCTCTCAGTTCAATGTCAGTGAGAATAAGTACACCAAAAAATTCAGACCACACATTGAAGCCTCAACCAAATACAAGGTCTTGCCAAAATTGCTCTCCTCCCAAGGCAAAACTAAGAAGAAGCCATTGTTTAAAATTGATGTGTATTCCACACCAAGGCCCAAGTCAAGTGACTTGTTACAGACACCATCCTTTTGTGATTCATCTTCAATTTCCAATCTATCTAATGTAACATTTGAGAGCAAAGATAATAAAGCTGGGAGTCTGATCAAGAAGAGCTCAGGAGATGAGATTGTGGATAGGATAGTTGAGAAAGATCAGGAGATTGTGCCCAAGAGTATCTTGGAGTTACGTGATATGGCAAAGAGAATCAAGGAGCGTCACGGTAAGAGGTGAGATGAGCTACATAGAAGTTAATGAATAAAAAGCAGGTAATGATAATGAATATGTGATGAAACAGTCCAGCTGTTGATTGATTGATTGATTGATTGATTGATTGAGTTGGAATAGGAGGTGTGGGTATCATTTAGAAGCCAGCCCAGTAGAGACCATCTTTGTACTTGTCAGACGTCATGTATCTTCTGTGGTCGATAGGATCTTCGACAACGTTGCCTGATGAGGCAACACTAGCAGAGCAGGCCTGCTCCATCTTCCAAACTTGCCAGTTGAGAAAGTTCACTACCTTCTTCAAAAAGTTAATGTCAGATGTCTGGTTGTGGCTGTGTAGGGGCAAGTAGTAGAATTGAGCAAAGAGGACAGGGATGGATGCGCCGACCAGGAAGCCGGCAGCAGTTGTTTTTAGCAATGGATTGGTGAGCATTATGATTCGATCAATATTGAGGAAGTTTGGAAAAAGTTGTAGTTGTCGATATAGTCCTTATATTTATAAACAGGTGTGAAATGTGGAGAGATTGCGATAAGCAAAACGTCAAAAGTGACTTTTGCGTGATCTGTGTGATGTTGTGATCTTATCGTAAAATGTCATTAAAAATGCGGGGTGGGATCAAAAATTCGCGGATTACGTCATTCATTTCTTCTTTCTAAACATCGACAGTAGCCCACGTTTGCTACTGTTCTTGGTGGACCCCGACGATGATGTTGCACTCTGAGCACTTAGTTTACGTCTAATAACATCATCGTTACTTGTAGTAGGAGTGATAGAAAAAGGCCCTGTGGCAGACTTGGCTTTGGCAATTGCTGGTTTTGGACTTGGGTCGTCGTCATCGTCGAACAGGGACTTGACTTTGTAGATGCCTGTTGAATTGCGTCTAGTAGATGATGAAGATGATGATGGTGGATACCCCGTTGATGAAGATGTCTTCGGCACTGCAAGGTGGTCACTGAATTTGATTCTTGGAACACTGTTATTGGGTGGATGTACTCCTGCTGCTACTGTTGTTGGTGTTGGTGGTGGTAGGAGTACAGAGTCTGGCAACTTGTACCACACCTTTGGCCTCTTCAGAACCTGTGGACGGCTAGCTGGATCAAAATCTTTATTCTTGTCAATGGAATCAATGGCATCATTCGCCCTGCTTAGTGGATCCAAGACATCTTCATCTTCATGGTCAATCTCCTTCATCAAAATAGAGGGGACTACCAATGTGGGGAGGTTGAGATTCTCCATGACATAGATGGGCAGTTTCACATTTCTCCTTGCAAACCCGAGGTTGAGGCTTGAGAATAAGGTAGACAGGAGCATCAATTGGGGCTTGTAGAGTTGGATTGCAGTTTTCAGTACTGTCTTGACCGATGAAGCTCTAATGAATTCAATCTTAATACTGATGCACAACTCTGTTTTCTTCAGAAGTTCAATCAATCTGAAGATGTAGAATGAAACTTTGTCAATGGCATGTTTAGCTTGCAATGTAACCTCATCTTCATCCTCATGATCATGATCATGATCATCATCATTCACAGGGATATGGCATGCAATAACCAGCTGATCACCATCACAGAGATAAGTTTTTAGGGCATAGTCAATTGCGTCCCATGTGTGTTTCCTTCCAGAGATGTACACCATGACACATCTTAAACACTCAGGCATGACCTTGCTGCCGTCAATGTAGGTTTTGCCCTTCTTAATGTTGTCGCGGTGTACTTCTTCTTGGTCGACATATTCGAAGTGTTGCTTAAGGAAGGCATCCATGCCCTTGTGTTTGTACGAGGCCGAGTAGGAGCAGAATGATGCAGCATCTCTGGCAGATTTCTTCTTAACCATGAGTGTATCAATATTTTTGATCTTCTTTGTGCCACCAAAGCTACCCCTGCGGGTAGATGATGTAGATGAAGAGTCGATCCCGCCAGAAGTCATAAAAGGGAGGTATCCATCACCATCAAACTTGAGCTTCTCTAGTTGAACGCCACTTCTGAACTGGTGATCCATTGCGAGCAGTTCCTCAGTGGTCATATCGAGAATGGACTTCTTTCTTGGAGCATTAAGCTTGTCTGTGATTGGCGCTGAAGCACCAGCTTCGCAATTCTTAAGGATAGACTTCTTTGGTGGTGGGGGTAGTTTGGGGATCCTTTTGCGTTTATAAGAGGGATTGGTGTTGCCAAATGGGGATGCTGCATATGAGTAGTTGGATCCCTGCTGCCCAATGGCGTTGAATGAGTTGAAGAGCTCGTCCATGTCTGTGTGCTTTGGAGCAGCTGAGTCAAAGCCAAAGTTTAGGTCCAATTGGTGCTTATTTGAAAAGGAAGAGGCACCCACATGGGTCCCTGAAGCATTTTTTGTATGTGCATAGTACTGTGGTGGGATGTGTAGCGGGTTGTCGGCATCGAACTCGCGGTTCTGTCCCAGCGAGTCAAATGAGACTCTCTTCTGGTAGGCAGTCAACATGTTTCTTAGGGGGTTTCTTGAGTTGTTAAAAGTGGTCTGGTGTCTTTTCTAGGGGCTTAAATACGGCTGCACATTTTGAAAAAAGGCCAAGCCCCCGCCCTCCCCCGATGGCCCGTGAGCCCGTACATTCATCATCGCCATATCGTCATCATCATCATTGATATTAAGACTGTGTACTGGTATCAATCAGCTCGTCCAATAATGGTGTCTACACAGTGGTAATCTCTACAGTTGCTCTGATGCAGATTGTCTACAACTCTGCACACTCCTGGCACGTTTCGGTAGTTGTCTTGTCAAACTCGTACAACAGCACAGTCATATTGTCAAAGCCACAGCCCGTCTCGTTGCTGGCATTGTCCATCGTGTTGCTGAGTATCCGTCGCAGGGTCTCCTTGGGATCCTCTCCACGCTTTCTCTCCTGGGCCACAAATCCAACAAGCTGTTTGTTGCTAAAGATTTCAAACACTCCATCGCTCCCAAGAAGAACAAACTCGTCCTTGTCGTAATCGATCCTATGGTGGATCACATCGGGCTCAACAATTACTGCTGTCTCGTACAAATTATCTCCAATCTTGAATTCAAAGTCACCAAATGACCTTGACAATGCCAGGATCCCTTGAACTCTGTTCGCGTGGATGAACCCGCCACTGGTGTGGATCCGTATCAGTTCCCCAATGTGGTTGGGCTTGTGGTCAAACGAGAGTGTCTTGAGAGAGCCGTTGGCTGTGGACATGATGAGTCGTGAGTCCCCCAGATTGGCCACATAGAGGTCAGTGTCGTTGATAATGACACTGACAATGGCGGTCGACCCGCTCATGTCACTGCCCAGGTGGCTGTACAGCTCTGTGTCAAGCTGCCAGAAGGCGTCCTTAATGCGCTGAATAATGAGTGTATGGTTGGTAGTGTATGGTGCTGGTGCTGGTGATGATAATGATGATGATGATGATGATGTTGTTGTTGTTGTTATTGTTCTCGTCGTCCCACGGAGGGTAGCAACCAGTTGCCTGGTAAGATGGCGCTTGAGGTACTGTGCTGTGAGATGTCCACCGTGGCCGTCAAAGACCGCCATTACTTTGAGGTTGTCAATGGTCTGTAGAGTGTGTTTGTCAATCTGTATGAGGGCATTGAGGTATTCAGTGATGGCGAAGTAGTCCTCTTGCTGCGGTCGAAAGCCACGTGTCTGGGCTACAGAGACGCCGCTGTTGTTGCTCAACACCACGTTCTGTGTGGCGATTGAGTGAGAGAAGAGCTGTCCCATTAACTGCTGGTGGTGGGGCTGTGTAGCTTTATGTTTGAGAGCATCCGTGTGTTTGATTTTTGAAAAGGGAACTATGTCGTGTGTGGTGTGGGTTTGAAGTTACTCTTCTGTGTACAACCGGCACAGACAGAACACACTCTTCTCTGTTGCTGTCTGTCTGTCTGTCTTCGCACATATCACCTGCTTCCAGTCTCCAAAATGCCCGAAATCTACAACGAGGGGCCTCTTTATTTACCACTGCTATCTATTACTACAACTTCTGCTATTTTTGCTACAGACGCAGTCGCGAAAGCTTTCTCGGTAACAAGAGAAAAAACTGCTGGACGAAAATCGCCACTTCTTTAACAACAACAACAACCACAACAACAACATCCGCCATTCGCTTTCTGCCCATAATGCCCGCCAGCAACAGCAGTAACAGCAACAGCAACAATAACAATGAAGGCGGTGGAGGCAGTAGCGGCGGCAATCGCTTCTTCACAACAACTCACGGCAAGAACCCGAAGCAGATCCACATTGCCCACCGCCGTTCGCCCTCTGACCTCACTTCCCTCATGATTGAGCAGATTCATCTGCAACGCCAACTAGAGCTCGTACAGCAACAGCAACAGCAGATACTTGCTGAGCAAGAATCAGCAACGTTGTCGCCATCCTTCTCTCGTGGCCATGCCCATCGTCGCTCTGACTCTGGAAGCAGCGCAAGCAACAACAACAACTCCCACAGACGCGCACAATCTTCTGTCACTGGAGCAATGGGTTCATTTGCCCTACCGCAGTCGTCCGCCGGTACAGGAGGGCTAGCTCCACCACCAAAACTCACATCTTCTGGTCAGCAACAAGGCCACAACCGCAGACACTCCCTTGGGCTCAATGAAGCCAAAAAGGCTGCTGCTCAAGTTCAGGCCCAACGAGCTGGTAAGGAACCACAGGACGATCTCTCCCCTCCACAACAACAGCAGCAACAGCAAAGCTCATTCAAGTTCCCACCCACAAGCATCGAGCCTCCATCAAGAGCTCCATCCCATGGCCGCTCAAAGTCAATGGCCACTGGTAATTCTCCTTCAAGATCATTTCAGTTCCCACCAAAGCCACCACAGTCTCCTCAGTTCCTCAACCCAAACGACTTGTTGATGCCTCCTCCGCAGCCAAATTTCCATGATCGTCGCCAATCTGGCCATTTCAGATCACCATCCCGTGGCTCTGACATCAACTCCAATTGGCGTAGACAGCAATCTCCTTCAAAGTATGACGATTCGAGCTCCACTACTCATTTCACACCGGGTCACAGACAGAGAGGTTCTTATGGCGGTGGCAATTCCATTTCATCAATCTCTGGGTTCCAAGTCTCGGGCACAACTCAGCAGAATGGCAGAAAGTCTCTGTTTGCACCATACCTCCCACAATCTTCGATCCCTGATTTGGTTGCTGAAGGCCGTTTGGTTGTTGGTACTTTGAGAGTCAACAAGAAGAACCGTTCTGATGCATACGTCTCCACCGATGGACTACTGGATGCCGATATTTTCATTTGCGGCTCCAAGGATAGAAACAGAGCCCTTGAAGGTGATTTGGTTGCAGTTGAATTGTTGAGTGTTGATGAAGTTTGGAATTCCAAGAGAGAGAAGGAAGAGAAAAAGAGAAGAAAAGATCATCACTCTTCCTTATCCACCAGTGTTCCTAATGCTAAGGATGCCATTGACGATGTCCACAATGACGCATCCACCCATTCTACTTCAAGCGCCCCTGCCTCATCATCAGCAAGTAATTCCAACACTCAAGATGACGATGAACAACATCCAGGTCTAAAGAGAAGAGGCTCTCTAAAGCAGCGTCCTACATTGAAGAAGAACGATGATGTCGAAGTTGAGGGTCAATCGTTACTGCTTGTTGAAGAAGAGGAGATCAATGATGAGTACAAACCTCTCTACGCAGGTCATGTTGTTGCTGTTATTGACAGAATTCCGGGCCAGTTGTTTTCAGGTACGCTCGGCCTTCTCAGACCTTCCCAGCAACAGCAGCAACAGAACAACAATAACAATAACAACAGCAGTCATAATACCAATAACAATAACCAGCACAGGCCAAAGATTGTCTGGTTCAAGCCTACTGACAAGAAGGTTCCCCTGATTGCCATCCCGACTGAACAAGCGCCAAGAGACTTTGTTCAGAATGTTGACACTTACACCAACAAGCTGTTCGTTGCTAGTATCAAAAGATGGCCAATTACATCTTTGCACCCATTCGGTACTCTGATTGGTGAGTTGGGGGGACTCAATGATCCTCAGATTGAAGTGGAGGCTATCCTAAGAGACAACAACTTCATCTGCGATGAATATTTGGATCCAGATTCAAACAAGGAGCGTGAGCACTTTGACATTCAAGAGGTTGATTATGAAGCTGAGATTGCGAAGAGAAGGGATTTCACTGACGATTACACACTTGCTATATCTGAGACTGGCAGTTTGAGTGACTCTGCTCTCCATGTCAAGAGAGTGTCTGCTGACAGGATTGAGCTAGGTATTCACATTGCTGACATATCTGCCTTCATCAGAGAAGGCGCTAGTCTAGACAAAAATGCCAGAAAGAGATCCACAACAGTCACATTGGCCCAGAAGACCGTTCACTTGTACCCGAAGGTGTTGAATGAACTGATCTCCTTTGAAAAAAATGAAAAGAAACTCTCTATTTCCATTTGCTTTGAAATTGATTCTAAGAACTTTGAGATCGATAATGTCTGGATTGGTGAAAGTGTAATTCAGCCGAAAACGAAACTTTGCTTTGATGATATTGACTTGATTTTGAAGGATGATCAGCACAGTACCACCTCTAGTGCTTCCAAGGATTATATTAAAACCATTTCATTGATTTCTAGAGAGTTTAAACGCCAGAGATTGGAAAACTCTACATTGGACAACGAAACCAACTTGAAACTTTTGGATCAAATTGATGATGAGAAGTCTAGATTGCAACTCAACATTTTTGAAACAAACTTGAGTTTCAATGTTTTGAATGAGATCTTTTTGAAGGTGAATGCGGTGGTTGCACAGAGAAACTATGCAATTTTAGGCGACCAGGCGTTCTTGAGAAGACAGAGCTTACCAACTCTGACCAAGCTCGAGACATTCAAGAAGAAGATTTCCAACTTTGGAGTTGAATTGGACACTTCATCCTCTTCCTCCTTAATCAACTCTATTTTGAACATTAAGGATGTTTCAGTCCGCCAGGTTGTCGAGATTTTATTTTACAAGACCCTTTCCAGATCCAAATACTTTATTGCTGGTAAGGTTGAACCTGAGAATTACGGTGCGTTTTACTTCAATTTGCCATTGTACACTCACTTCACTTCTCCTTTGAGACGCTATGCGGATTTGGTTGTTCAAAGACAGCTGAAGTTGGCCCTACAGAAAGAGCAAGGTATCGGCGTTGAATTGAAAGATGAAATTGAATCCTTGAAGATGACATCTGAATATTGCAACTTCAAGAAGGATTGTGCCAAACACGCCCAGGATCAATCTATTCACTTGGTTTTGTGCAAAACCATCAATGAGATGAGTGAAAACATTGGACAGTTGATTGTGTACGCCAAGGTTATTCAAGTCTATGAATCCTCTTTTGATGTGTTCATTCCGGAGTTTGGTATTGAGAAGAGAGTCCATGGTGACCAACTCCCGCTAAAGAAATGTGAGTTTGACAAGAAGGAAGGATTGTTGGAGCTGTACTGGGAAAAGGGTGTAGATTCAGCAACTTTTATCCCAGAGGATGAGAGAAAAAACAAGCTCAGCTACAGAAACTCCATCAAGAACCAGTTCAAGGTTGGTGCCAATGAGATTGCCCGTGTCTTAAGCGAACGTAAAAAGAAGAAATCCAACGCGGTCTTGTCTGATGAGTTGTTGTCTGAACTAGCTAGATTGAAATTGACTCCTCCAACCGTGGACAATGACAACAATGAATTGAATGAGTTCTTCAAAGACCTGAGACTAAGAAACGAAGGTGAGGATGATTTCATTCAAGAGATTAGAGAACTGGAAACCATTCCAATTTTGTTGAGGGCTGAGATTGGTATGGCCCTGCCTTGTCTGACTGTGCATGCATTGAACCCATTTATCAATGAGTGAAGATATGGGTTTGTGAAGAAGAAGAAGAACGCTGAAAATGTGGTTGCGTTTGTTAGTTTTGAGTTTAGTTTATGATTTGAGAGATATTTTATGACGTTTTACGCTCTGTACCGTGTAGTAGGTTACAACCCTGGTTTGAAGCGATGTCCGGATCTCGGATCTCAGCTCAGACAGGAAATTTTAAATCGAATGATCACAACAAAGACCACAGTTCAATCTCTACCGTACCAGAAGCTTCTGAGAATGGCTAAGCATCGCAGCAGAAAGAAACCAGCATCTAAGAAGACCTCACGGGCAATCTCAGCAAAAAATATTTCTTCTCAACCGAGCTATGACGACCCTATCAACACGTTCTTCCAAGCTTATACAAACGAGAACTTTGATGATTACCAGGCCATCCGTGACGAGCTGACCAATTTGCGCTCCCTGGTATCAGATACACTCAACTCCAATAACAGATACCGTTCAGAGATATTGGAGTCATACAATATACTCACAAAGCTGGTGACTATGAACTCCAATCTCAACTCTTTTGAGTTCAAAGTACTCAACAACAGCATTGAAATGCACAGACTGGACGATCTACGGTTTGACCTATCACTGATTAAGACCTTGTTGGATAAGGTGAACCAAATGGATGATGATGTGGAAAAGCTCAACTCACATGAAATAACCAGGATCAACGACTACCTAGTGAAGCACCTAAAGATTAGTGACTATCTTTTGAATAACGGGTTCCTGCTCATCAAAATCTATTACAAGATTCTTAACCTTAAGAACTTTCTAAGCGATAAGATATTGAATTTCTACATCAAGGCAAGACTCTTGATCATTTACTTTGAACTGCTAAGAATTGACGAGCTACTGGATGCGCAACCAGCTTCCGTTGTGAAGGATCAGCAGGACTTTAAATCGGTGCTGGTATCGTATAAGGACTTTGTACTGGTTTTGATCAACCAGTTGAATGATGCTATAGAGGAGAAAAACTCTGAACAGATCAATGAGTGTCTCAATATCCTGAAAGATGTGGAGAAGATGTACGAATCCTTCAGAATGAACTTCTTGTTTGAACAGGAATTGGAAGAGTATAACCATGAAATAATGGAAAAAGAATATGAAGAGGAGTTTGATACACCGGCAACAGCGAAGACTACCATTTCTTCAGAATTGCCATATTTGATGCAGGCATTTGACTCTGCCAGAAGTCTTGAGAAAGAGATATCCACATACAAGGAGTTAGACACCGGAGTCAAAACACACCCTGTACCACAGAAGTTCCCAGCTAGTCCAGGAATCACGATCAGCCAAGTGAAAGAGCCGGCACACATTCACAGTCATATCCAACCACAGAGGCAATTTGGTGTCACTAGCAACGTCGGTTTTAACAACAACCTGCTCAACAGCATATATGGTCTTCCGAAGGCAGCAGGACCTGCGCATTTCCACAGCGAGGTGGATTAGAGGGTATACATAGCGTTAGAAGAGATTTTCATAGGCATACTACATAAATGAGGACATGGTACATACATCTATATGATTTCGTAATCACTTAGTAATTATGGTGATTGTAATGATGTAATTGACAGGGCGGCACAATAAAACATGCAATTCTATATCTCTCCAAATCAATTAGTTGGAAGAGGGAAGAAATGGTGCTTAGTTGTGGCATCTGTCGAGGACGCAGTGAGCTGATATGCTCCAGCTGCATGAACGTGAATCTACTTCCCACAAAAGTCCGTTACATTGAGGCCTTGCAAACAGTTGACGCCTCCAGAAGGCAAGTTAACGGGATTATGGCAAGTGTGGGCCAGAAACAGCAGCTTATCAGTGACTTTGTGCGAGGGGAGCTGCGAAATCTGGAAGGGGATGAGCAAAGGAGCGTTGTTCTGGGATCTCGGCTATTGACAGTGGATGCTGTGGTTCTTAAGAGTCAATTGGGGAGAACGAGGCGACTTGTTGAGGCCGCCAGGGCACGCTGCAGTGAGACCAGAGCTGCAATTGATACACTTAAGGAAGAAAGAAGACACAAGAGATCTCAGTTGGAGTTGCGACGGGCCAAAATTGGCGAAAACTCAGGCGTTGAGAAGACCAATGAGGAGATGGGAATGGAGAACAATCGATTGGCAAAACAAGTGGACATTTCTAAGGCATTGCTATATCAAGAACTTGTCAGTCTGTATGTTTTAAGTCGTCGACGTATTCAAGGAGGTGTTCAGATTTACACAATTGCATTTTCACCACTGTTGTCAGTACAGACTCTGCTTGAAGTTGGACCAGAGGTTGTGGACACAAGCATTGAAAAAACCATAAAGTTTGTGAGAGCAGCTGCAAGAGTTCAATTGTTAAGTCTGCCATATGAGCTCCCAGTGAGCTATAGCTATGTTTCAAAGGGAGTTTTGGAGCTTGATGGGGATGAATTGGAGCGGTTTTCACTCTTATTCTGCCAGCTGATACACAACACAGTATTCTTGCTAAGGGAGCTCGAAGTACTTGATAAAGACCAGGAGTTTACACAGGCACAATTGTTTCGATTGGATGAATTGGTGTACAAACTGGCAATTCCCGGGGGTTCATTGGGGAATTATGGTGAAACTGTTAGGGTGAAAACTCTGTCTCTCAAGGAGTTGCATGCAAGGGTTCTTCGCTACATTAGAAGTCGCACCCGCGGTCGACGGGACGAATGGCATGTGATCAGCAGTTGAAGAAAGGTAGGTACACATGCAATGTACTAGATCTTGTAGTTAGGAGCCCGTGTTGGTTTGGCCGGGTAACACTATCTCGCACAATTAATTTGGCTGCTTCGAAAAATAGCCAGGTCTCCTTTGATAACAGCAACAACTACAATACACCAACCATAACGAAGTCAATCATGTCTCTTTCTGATAGAGAGCTCTTCGAGCTGAACGCAGCGGCTGCCACACAGGGCCTCAAGATCAAGCCACGTCTAAACTACAACACTGTGGGTGGTGTCAATGGTCCGCTTGTGATTCTTGAGAATGTCAAGTTTCCTCGTTTCAACGAGATTGTCAACCTAACCTTGCCGGATGGCACTGTAAGAGCCGGCCAAGTGTTGGAAGTGCGTGGTGATCGTGCTGTTGTTCAAGTATTTGAAGGTACTTCAGGCATTGATGTGAAGAAGACCCGTGTGGAGTTCACTGGCCAGAGCTTGAAGATTGGGGTCTCTGAGGACACATTGGGCAGAATCTTTGATGGTTCCGGTAGACCTATTGACAACGGTCCAAAGGTGTTTGCTGAGGACTACCTCGACATCAACGGTTCTCCAATCAACCCATATGCCAGAATTTACCCAGAAGAGATGATTTCCACCGGTATCTCTGCCATTGACACAATGAACTCCATTGCCAGAGGTCAAAAGATTCCGATCTTCTCAGCCTCTGGTTTGCCTCACAATGAGATTGCAGCCCAGATTTGCAGACAGGCTGGCTTGGTTAGGCCAACCAAGGATGTTCACGATGGTCACGAGGAGAACTTTTCTATTGTTTTTGCAGCTATGGGTGTCAACTTGGAAACCTCGAGATTCTTCAAGCAGGACTTTGAGGAGAATGGTTCCTTGGAGAGAACCTCACTGTTTTTGAACTTGGCCAATGACCCAACCATTGAGAGAATTATCACTCCTAGATTGGCACTAACCACTGCTGAATACTTGGCCTACCAGACTGAGCGTCACGTTTTGACCATTTTGACAGATATGTCCTCCTATGCTGATGCCTTGAGAGAGGTTTCTGCTGCTAGAGAGGAGGTTCCAGGTAGAAGAGGTTACCCAGGTTACATGTACACTGATTTGTCGACTATTTATGAGAGAGCTGGCCGTGTTGAGGGCAGAAACGGTTCCATCACACAGATTCCAATCTTGACCATGCCTAACGATGATATCACACATCCAATTCCAGATTTGACTGGTTATATTACCGAGGGCCAGATCTCGATTGACAGACAGTTGTCCAACAGAGGTATCTACCCCCCAATCAATGTGTTGCCTTCCTTGTCCAGACTAATGAAATCTGCGATTGGCGAAGGTATGACCAGAAAGGACCACGGTGATGTGTCCAACCAGTTGTATGCCAAGTACGCCATTGGTAGAGATGCTGCTGCAATGAAGGCTGTTGTCGGTGAAGAGGCTTTGTCCAACGAGGACAAGCTGTCACTGGAGTTCTTGGACAAGTTTGAAAAGACATTCATCTCACAGGGTGCTTATGAGAACAGAACTATCTTTGAGAGTTTGGACCAGGCCTGGTCTCTGTTGAGAATCTACCCTAAAGAGATGTTGAACAGAATCTCGCCAAAGATCCTGAACGAGTTCTACGATCGTGCCAGTAACGAGGAGAGAAGACAAGATGATCAGGAGCAGCAAAGAGAAGAGGCTAATTTGATTGATGCATAGGCCTTTTGACGCTTGATGTGTCGGAATAGAATTTTTATATTATGATTGTTTCTAGGTGTAGGTGTAGATGGCGATGAGATGAGATGATTACAAAACAAAAAAAAAAAGGAAATAAAATTAAACATAACAACAGATCACCACAACTCCAATGGCTAATAAAGAGGAAAAGGCGATCAAGATTGTTCTCCTCGGAGCACCGTGTGTGGGAAAGTCCACATTTGCCAACCTCATTCACTCAGGATTCTTCAGGGAAACGTATTATCCGACGCACAAGTCCACGATGTTGCTCTTTGACTACACGCCAAAGACTTCTCGAGCACGTGCTATCCTCGACGAATACGGCCCACTGGAGGCCAAACAGCGTGTCACAGCTGAGGACGAGATCCTTCTCTCACCTGTGCTCTTTCAGGCTTACAACAAGTCAGCAAACCCAACCAATGAAGAGCTGCGAAGACATCGTTCAGCAAGCAATAGCAGCAGTTCCAAGGCCAACAAGTCTCAGCTGAACAATGGCCACTACGGCTACCATTTTCAAGAGGATGCCATCCATGAGGGATACATTCCACCACACTACACCCAGATCCCCATTGAGCTAATTGACACACCACCATTCAAGCCACACCTGGTGGTGCCCTTCTTAGAAGTGTCTCTCTACAGAAATCTGGATCCGGAGGATCTTCACAATTTGGCAAACGAGCCACGAAGACCAGTGTCGACAAACCCACTTTTAGTTGCTTCTGGTGCTAGTGAACTGGATGGAAATGTCAGTGCCTATATTTTCACATACTGTGCTGTTCCGTCATTGAACCCACCTTCCTACGACGAGAGTCTGACACCAACAAGCTCTTCAGAAAGTGATGGGTTTGAATTCCTCGAAGGACAAGTGGTGTCCAGCAGGAAGAATGAAGATACATTAGGAGTGCTGGAGCTAGTCCGTGGTGCAATCTTGGATGCATGGAGAGAATACCGTACATATCAGAAAAAGCGCCAGAAAGGTGCTGAAGGAGATGTCTATTCATTGGTTCACTCAATCAAACAGCTGTGGAAGATGCGCAGTGCTGAAGAAGAAGCTCGTCGTGTTGAAGAACTGCGCAAAATCAGTACCCAACTAGAGTCCCTAGATTTGGATCCTTCTTCGCCTGATGCTCCGCCACCAATTGTGGTGATGTGTACTCACGCTAGACATGCAGGTGCAAGTCCACTACTGATAGAAAGAGGTCGTAAGCTGGCAAGTGAATGGGGTGCTTCTTTTGTTTTAGAGGATAGTGAGATGAGATTGAACGTCGAGGAGGCTCTGGCGTTGGTACTCCGTGAAATTGTCGAGAGAGAAAAACTCCAGAAACAAAGGATGAGAAGATGAATCAGCATTAATTATCGAATAGAAATGTTACGAGCACTATTTTTATATTATGATGATGAAAAGACTTTGATAATATGCATTCTTTTTTGGAACGTTACAAATTAGGATCACTGAAGCCGTGGTATGTATAGATCATATAATAGATATGATATGTTGTGATAGATCAGCATACCTCGGTAATCCGGAAGTTTAACCCATTAGGATGTTGTCTTGGGACATTACGCTGGTTTGTCCCAAGGGCCATTATGACAATTCCAATTTCCAAACCAGATATGAGACCACAAATCACTACCATTCAGCATTTGCGTAACGCTAAAAGATTGGTTTCAGTGAACAGTTTCTCCACAAATACCTTTAGAAGTGGATCCTTGACAGTAGGCACCTCTCCAATGTCGTCTCCAGCTCAGTTCGATACTTACTGCATTATCGGAAGTCAAAAGTAGTATTGTCAATAGCAGTGATTCCAGTCTTTGATAAACGAAATCAAGGATATGCGACCCTATTCCCTTAAAGTTTTCAAGAAACGTAGGTCTTCAAGCATTTCAGATGTTTTGCCCATGATGATAGAAAAGTGTTCTTGCACAACTAAAAGTGTCATTTGATAAGAATATAAGATAGTCTGGTACCTGACTCCTGAGGCCAGAATGGCACAATACTGGTAATGTTTCCTGAAACCATAAGACAAAAATATCTATGATTGGGCTCAGCTTGTTATCAGGTGTGGTTGGTAAGAAAAAAAAGAGAGAACTGGAGACAGAACACGTCAAAGTAGCCCTTGAGCATAGGTTCCTTGAAATTTGTGAAAAGCTGGGAACTAACGTGTCTTGAATCTTGAGTTAGAACTTAGAACCTATTAGCTCATTAGTTTTGGAGATCATTCTACTGGAATTAGCCTAATCTTGTAAAAAGTCCAGATGGCTCATGTCTTGTCTACTTGTGAGAGCAACTCCGATTCTTCACCCATGGGAATTGAAGGTGGTGCATCAAATTCTTCCAGTTCAATGCTAATGGCCAATATCTTATCAATGGACTCAACTCGATTGCCCAATCTCACTGGACCATCCGTGCTTTTCTTTCTCGAGTTGCCTTTAAGTGATGGCACCGCAGCACCGCAGCATAAGTTCACGTTCTGGACAGTCTCAAACAACGACCACAGCGTGGCTTTGCCTCACCACACTATATATGGTTAGTATGTCTTACGTAGAGATAATCAGCTGATATGGAAGCAACTTACTTTCACTTTCATTTGTCTTCAGTGCAGCCATTGTGGTTGTAAATTGTAATTAGACCGTTTCTTGCGCTTTGCTGGAGCCTCCTGTGGAGGATGTGCACCAGAGGAGGCCATGCTCTCTGTGGTTCTGTGTTGGTCTCGAATATGTCTTTTCTTCTGGGTGAAGAGGCTTCCAATAGCATGTCGATGAAGCTTTCTACAACAACTTTTTGCACTTATTCAATTCAAGCAGATAATGAGCTTATAAACCTTACTGACATGGACGTGCACAGGAAGAAGGAAGTACAATAGGTCCATGGTCACCCAAATTAACATGGTGCAAGTGAGGGAAAAACGATTGGATGTTCTCCATGGACCAAGGTATCTTTATCGACTCAGAGTGGTTTATGACAATGAGACTCTCAACTGTCTGATACTTACCTTCTAGACTGCCAACAAATTCAAAGTTATCAGAGAGGTTGACCAGAAAGAGGCTCTTTAGTCCTGGAAAGTTGAAGCTAGGTAAAGGTCCAACATAGGACTTGCCGATATCGATCCTCAAATGCAAGAGAGTCTCATGAGTGTAATCGTTCAAATCTGGCAAAAATTCATCCAATTTCAAACTCAATCTCTGGATATTTCTAAAGGCAACTTTGGGATTAATCAATATCAAGGCTGCAAAGTTGTCATTTAACTCGAGACGGCTGCAATTCTCCAGGAACGCAACATCAGTGAGATCTTCAGCCTCAATTTTCAGAGGAACCTTGTTCTGAATATTCACAGTTTCTATCTTCTTGTTGATATTGAAATTGGATATGTGAAGCACGGGATCTGTAGTGTGTAACCACAAGAGACACACATCTGGAGCATTGATATTATGCAGAGTAGCAGTGTCACCAGTATCCACAAAGTCAAAGGCCATCGTAGTCACATTTGGCAAGTCAATATTTTCAGCACGAGTGATTCCTAGTAAACCTAAATGACCCATATCCCGTTTGTAGTATATATCCCTTATGACTCTATTTTTCTCACTAGATTTCAACTTGATATCAAGAATTTCTTCAGGGTATGAATCAAGATCCAATGAATTGACAAGATCGACAGTGGTGTTGATTACATGTAAGTTGTGCACTTGTTCTAGACTTTTGATTTTACCTTCTCCATTGTAAACAGGATCAGAGAGTGTAAACTCAAAGGCCATGTTTTTGAAATAAACCAAGGAATCATCCAATGTAATATTGGCCAGGTCAGCCTCTGGGAAGTTCTGTAACAATAAGCGGACACCTGACCTGATGAAAGATTCAACCATTTCCACCATTTCTTTGGTAAAATGAAACCCAGAATTAACTGCATCAAGAAATTTGGTAATACCGTTATCAATCACTAAAATAGTTGTTTGATGGTTGACTATACGACTCAAAACAGCAGCATGTTCAACCATTTGTTCAGCACTTATCTCGATGACCAGTAAAGGTGAGTTTGCAGCAATAGACTCGCTTGTCTCATCCTGGATTGGAACCACAATTTTGAACTGGTCAGTAGCAAAGTTCCTAGTCTTGAGATGCTCATCATCCGTAATCAGGGTGAAGTCGTTGAGAGACTTGCTGCTGAGTCTCTCAGTGGACTTCTTGGCACATAGCTCTTGGAAGATGTCTGCAAGCATTCCTTCGTTGAGTGGGAGGTGCATTGGGGATAGTTGGAAATTGAAGCCGAACAACAGAGAACTAATTAGCAAAACGAATAGCGTTATATAATAGTTCATAATTTGAATTCGGTAACAATTTATACTTGTTCCAGAAAACATGTCATTCATTTTTTTGACACCCTTGTTTTTTGTTCTGGCCGCCAAGAAGAATTTTGACGGGATGATTCACATAACGAATAATTGAGCAAATGTTACTTAGATGTATGACTGACTGTATGACGCATATATGGATTTTTTCATGAATATTACACCCAGAAATTACAGGCCACATTCCACAGTCCACTCTGCTGATGAGTCATGTGCTGTGACTGCGCACAATATAACCAAACATTTCATTCTCACAAAGGTACTAGTATTTTTTTTTCTTTCGGCCTGGCCTGGCCTGTTCAGGTGCACAGTCTCTGTCATGAAATTAACAAGGGTATCAATAGTATCCTACTGATGACCGGAGTTTACCTGAGAAGTACATGTAGAGCTTAATCAGATGTTTAACTGTGATCCTATTCTCAACAATAAATATCACAATCTTCTGGCCCCGATTAGTTGGTACGATCCCATCCCAGACCCTGTAAACTGCGTCAATCATCAAGAAATAGTTACATCTGTAGGACGTCAAAAGATTCCGAAGAATGATGCTATCACCCAAAGGATGTAGAACTATAATTTGAATCTCAATAATGGCTGTTAGGCCGGGTGAAGATTATGAGTGAATCGTGATAACTAACAACGGGAATGAGACTGGTAGTGGTAGGACTATTAAGTATCAATCTTGAATTCACGGGAGTGCAGCGTTGCCTATCCTTTACTTGTAAGTTGTTGCATGTACATTGTATAGATAGATATATTGGCCTGGTCGTAGGTGTGGTGTTGAAAGTTTCAAATCTGTTAGTGACCACGATCACGACGTGCATCAACATCTGGCTGTAGAATGCTACTTTATTGGGCAGGAACTCATAATTCTTTGTTGGTGCAGGCGATTTGGGTGTAAGCGAAAACAGAAAAAAAGGCCAGTTGGTATAAATAAACTCGAAGACTCTGGCGGCTCAGCCATGATTTTATGACGACGGCAAAAGCCAGTGTAAACATGAAACCGACACTCTTCTAAGTTCGCTTGATCGAATAGTTACAATTAACGAACTGCAAGCAATTCTAATCTCTGCTACTCTCAAAGCAACCGCTAAAAAAGTTTTCGTTAGAAAGATATAAGGGGATCTGAGACGTGAAGCTTATTCACCTTCACCTTAAGAAGCATTTGGAACCAGCGTGAATCCAACTTCAGGGCCTGTGGATCGATTCTCATAATGTCGCAATGTGTCCAGTAGAGACTTCGGTTGAAGCTAAGCTCGTTCAGATCTGGAGTATTCAGAATTTCAATGACATCAACTTCATTGGCCGAAACCAAAAAAGAAGAGCTAGAGCTGTCATATATAAATATATAGCTTTCAATACGTCTGGGAATTTGGATACTGGATAATGTCTGTTGAGCCATATATATATATATATGTTCATTTATTTCGTCTAAAACCGTCGGTCCAAA
Organism: Barnettozyma vustinii; assembly: GCA_030569515.1. NCBI lineage: Eukaryota > Fungi > Ascomycota > Saccharomycetes > Phaffomycetales > Phaffomycetaceae > Barnettozyma > Barnettozyma vustinii. The sequence continues at coordinate 22,450 of JAJMLD010000089.1, read as the reverse complement.
AGGTGTGTACTCAAAAGTACGTACTCATAAGACTTAAGTAATCATGGACTCATACTCATGTACTCATTATGTAAGTAGTACTCATAGATTTTCCATGAGCTGGTAAATTACCCATAGCTAGGTGGTATGCCGCAAAAAAAAAAGTGCGCAAATGCCAGCGCTGTCTCGAAGTATGTGATTATATATAAAGTATACAAGCGAGGGAATCTTCAGGGGAGATTGGACTTTCCTGTATTGTTCAGAGAGGTATATACTATACATACTATACAATACGTATTCTGGAGACTGGTATCTTCTATGATGTTCCATATAAATCAACCATGAAATTCCCCAATCTAGTAGTTAACCGAAGTGCAGTTGTAAAAGCTTTTTTACTCTCATAACAATGATCAATCACTCAAATTGCCTGAACGAGTACACTGTATCACACCACAAGTCGTTTCATCAATGGTATTCACCACTAAAAGTTGAGAATGTTGATTTGGGGCGTAACATTCATTGTCAGGTTCATTATTACCAATATCAAGGGCCCAATACATTTATAGGGTTGCAAATCTTATCGTGTAGACGCCTTGAAACTACTAAATGCGTTTTATTTGTTTCCATATTCTGAGCAGTGTTATTCCTATCTATGTATGCAGGTGTTTGTCAACATCAGGAGGCAGTTGTTCTAAGCATCACCCACATATCAGGTTGAAGCCAAGGAAGCGTACTTGACTCTGCGAGCCGCTCTACCTCCTTTTCCCTTCATTACAGTGGCAATGTGCAATTGTAAGGAACCATTAGCCTCTGAACCTTCACCTTAGGAGAGTCCCTTAATCATGACTCTTACTTTTTCTGGGTTATATCCCTATCTTTTTCCATGCTTGTTCCTGTCTACGGCTAGAGCTCACAATAGAGTGCCGCAACCAAGAGATAAGGGTTGTAATAGAGACTAGAGTGATTAGATCATATGATGTTTAGGACTAACGATTGATCTGGTGCTTCAAAGAGTTGTTATCAAAGGGTCTCTACCATTGCCGCACTGGGAACTTCATAGATCACCAAACAAAACAAAGAAAAAAAAAACAGTCAGTAAAGGACAACAACTCATATCAACAACATCAAGAGCGACAGCCACAGCAATAGCAACAACAGCAATGACAATGCTCCCCGACGAGCCTCTGCTGGCAACCTATCTTTTCAAACGCAACAAGTCTCACAGCTGGCAGAAGCGCTGGTTTGTGCTTCGCCGCTCACAACTGGCGTACTACAAAGACCCTTCAGAACACCGTGCACTCAAGGTGCTTCCACTGGATCAGCTACTCTCGTGCAACGCTATTCCAGACCACCACAGATTCCATTTCATCTTGGTTACCAACTCGCGCATATTCCACCTCAAGGCACCTGATGAGACCACTTATAACCAATGGCTGGCAGCGTTGGACCCTTTGATCCATCAAGAGGTTGATGACGAAAAGGAGGAACAGCAGCAAAATCGAGAGTTACTCAACTTCCCCAAGCCAACCATCACGGCAGATGAGACCCTTCCAGACCTCGGAAACCTCCATCTTAGTGGAACAGACGACAACTTCACCTCAGACAACAATGAGCCCTCCCGCACCCAGCCCTCTGCCAGCTTGACTCAAATTGCAGAGATGCCACGAGTACCCACTTATAACTCGCTTGCTACGAGCTCGCCAGACCATATCATTGAAAAGGGCCACATTTTTCGGCTTAAGAAGCGGTACAACCAGTGGAAGAAGTACTACATGGTGCTCACAAACCACTTCCTCTTCTTCTTCAAGAGTACGCGGGACTACGAGCTCAACAGGATCTACAAGAAGATCAACGTGAATGATATTTTGGATGTTGTCGAGCTGGACCCATTGTCTCGCACCAGATTGCACTGCATGTTGATTATCACGCCGCTCAAGAGGGTTCGTTTCTGTGCTGACAGTGAAGAGGAGCTCACTAAATGGCTCGTGTTGCTCAAAACGCTCATCAAGACACGCAAGGAGGAGAGAGGAGCTACAAGCTGAAGTTGTACACAAACATTCTATTTCGTTACATCATCATTTCTCAGTAGAAGAAGTTGAAGGGCGAACGTTTCACCACCTCTGTTGGCTGCTGCTCAGGATCAGGAGAGGCAGTCACTGAAAAATCTGTGCCATTGACAGCATTTGTAGTTGTGCTCTTTATAGTGGTGTAGATGGTGGAGAGCTCAGTAGGAGAAGAGGAGGCTGTCGATGTGATATCCAAAGTCACTGTGCTGGTGAGCTCTACGTCAGTGGATGCAGAGACTGTGTAGAGCTCGCCTTGGGAACCTGTGAGAGTGAATGTGGCGAGGACTGGCACCTTGACGACGGCAGTAGTGAAAGTCAGGTCCAAGCACGTTGAAGGGTAGACAGTCTCGGTCACAGTGATGACACCATTACTGGATGATAAAGTAGCGGCTAATGAGATGGTTTCTGTGGAAATCTGACCATTCTTGTTGACTATCTGAATAAGATTTCCTTGGCCATCGATGGAGGTGGCTGTGGTTGGAGCATTGACGTTGGCAGCTGCCTCGCGCATCGCTTGTGCCTCAGCATCATCCAGAGTAACAGTCTTGATGATGACTGAAGTGATCGTGCCGTCACCAGCTTGGGTTTCTTCTGTTGATGGATACAAAGTAGTATAGTATGTAATGGTCTCTGTGGCCCAGATGGTTGTTGGAGAGCCCTGTGCATCGGTGGTGGCGATGATAGTTGGGACCTCTGTGATTATTTGAGAACTGGAGATAACAGTTGGAGCAGATGAAGTTGCAGTGTCAAAGTTCTCGACAACGGAGTCGTTGGCGTATCTTTTGACGACCTGGTCGTATCTGAGAGCCACGTTGGAGTACGCAGCGACAGAGAGTACCCAAGGCAGCAAAGAGGTGATGGTTGGGGTGAATTTCATTTCGTATTGGTGTTGAAAAAGAATGGACGAGACTGAAGCTCAAAGAAGGAGTGAATGGGGCGGGTCGGTGAGTGAGGGAGTGAACGTTGTTAGGTGGGAGCTAAGAGCAGAGTGGCTCTAAGGTGGGCTCTTCCGCCCTTTATAATCCGATGCCATTTGCAGGAGCTATACCTGCCCCTCACAGTGAAATGTAAACAAATACACACACGCGACGCGTTTTTTTCGTCCTGTTATTTTTTTCTTTTTTTAGTTAGCGCGTACCGATTTTCAGGAACAGTGAGAGACTTGGCTGAGTCGATGAAACCATAGTAGGTGCACATTCCACACTGCCATTGGTCACTAAACACTTCAATAGCTGTTCAGCGTGTTTACTGTTTTTGAAGAAAATGTGCAGTTTTGCAGTGAATGTGTCAGCAGTGAATGCCGAACCAGGTTGACCTTGGTTATTAAATATTTACTAGTACGTCACGAAAGTCCAGTCCAGACCACACTCTTGGCTCTTCCCACCAATTACAACACTGACAGTCAACTATAGCTGAAAACTCTGGAGCCTGAAGACTAGGCTATGACGAAATAGACTAGTAAAACTCACATGGCCCGCACCCTGATCCGCCTTTTCCCGCGCATACCCTCGCTGGTCTCATCATCCCATCACAAAAAATTTACCGCCATTCACCAGAGAGAGAGAAAAAAAAAACATAAAGCGAGCACAAACACCCATATCAAGCAACAAAATCAATGGAAGACTCTCAAATTGCCGAATGGAAGGCCTCCAAAGTCATCGGCATCATCGGCTTGGGTGACATGGGTCTACTTTACGCACGTCGCTTCTCACAAGCTGGCTGGAAGGTTGTTGGTTGTGACCGTGAAGAGAACTATGCAAACCTCACGCACAAGTTCGCATCTGAGCCTTTCGAGATCCTCCTCAACGGCCACCACGTCTCCCGTGTTGCTGACTACGTGATCTATTCTGTCGAGGCTGAGAACATTGACAAGATAGTCCAACTGTACGCCCCCTCCACTAAAGTGGGTGCAATTGTTGGTGGCCAAACGTCTTGTAAGAACCCAGAAATCAAGGCATTCGAGAAGTACATCCCATCAGACGTCCAGATCATCTCACTGCACTCTTTACATGGACCTCGTGTTAACACCACGGGGCAGCCTTTGGTGGTGATCAATCACAAGTCGTCAGGTGACAGCTTGCTCTTTGTCAAGGCTCTCATTTGCTGTCTCAACTCCAAAGTTGTTGAGCTTACTGCGGAGGAACACGACCAAATCACAGCAGACACACAGGCCGTTACACATGCAGCTTTCTTATCAATGGGAGTTGCGTGGCACAAGGCCAAATTGTACCCTTGGAAAGTGTCCAAGTGGGTTGGAGGTTTGGAGAATGCCAAAATCAATATTTCGTTAAGAATCTTCTCCAACAAATGGCATGTCTATGCTGGCCTAGCCATCACCAACCCAAGTGCTCATAAACAGATTATGCAATATGCCCAGTCAGTCACTGAGCTCTACTCCTTGATGCTAGAGGGCAAAACGGAAGAGTTGACCAAGCGTATGCTTGATGCTAAAAAGTATGTGTTTGGTCATTTGGCATCAGATCACGAGCTGCTTTTGGATGATGAGCTTTTACAACAGTTCTCTTTGAACAGATCGCCACCTGGTCCAGCGACACCAAACTCTCATTTATCTCTTTTGGCCATTGTCGACTCTTGGTACCAGCTAAATATTGTTCCATATGATCACATTATCTGTTCCACCCCATTGTTCAGAATCTTTCTAGGTGTCTCTGAGTACTTGTTTTGTACACCTAGACTATTAGAAAAGGCAATCAACGACTCTGTCAGTGAGAAGGCCTTCAGACATGACGACTTGGAGTTTACCATTGCAGCCAGAAACTGGAGTAACATAGTCTCATTTGGGGATTTTGGACTTTATAAGAGGGAGTTTGAGGCAACACAGGAGTTCTTCCAGCCTATGCTGGCTGAGGCGAACGTGATTGGGAACGAGATGATCAAGACCATTAATGAGAAGGTGAGAGAAAGAGAAAGTAGAGGATGAGCCCGCATTTATTGTTTGCATTATGAAATGAAGTGATGATGATATTGGTGTAGACTAGTTTCGCACCTCGGAATTTCGTACACCCATGTCCGGAAGTCGGCACATTAATCAGATTAATAACAAAAGCCATTCACCAGCTACAGCGATATTTCCTCCACCATAACATACATTGCGCAATGGGAAACGTCTTCAGCAACATCTTTGGCAAGCTTTGGTCCGGCAACAAGGAGATCCGTATCCTTATTCTAGGCCTAGACGGTGCTGGTAAGACTACGATCCTGTACAAGTTGCAAATAGGCGAGGTGATCAACACCAAGCCAACAATTGGCTTCAATGTCGAGACGCTGAATTACAAGAACCTGAAACTGAACGTGTGGGACCTCGGTGGTCAGACATCGATCAGACCGTACTGGAGATGCTACTACGCCAACACTGCGGCGGTGATCTTTGTGGTGGATTCAACGGACAAGGAACGTATCGATGTGGCAAAGAAGGAACTACACATGATGCTGGCCGAGGAGGAACTGAGCGACGCTGCTCTGCTTGTATTTGCCAACAAGCAGGACCAGCCAGGTGCCCTGAGTGCAGCAGAGGTGTCGAAAGCGCTGGATCTGGTGGAACTGAAGGACCGCAGTTGGAGCATTGTGGCAAGTAGTGCCATCAAGGGCGAAGGCCTGAGCGAGGGTCTTGACTGGTTGATTGATGTGATAAAGGACGAGCAGTTGTAATAATGGCTTGAAGAATGAAAAGATTGATAAAAAAATGAATGCAGTACATAATGAAAGGGAGGTTTGCTGTAGGTATCTTTTCTTATTTTTGTAGCGTATCAACGAATTTGTAAACAAGCTCATACTTCTTATCCAAAACAACAGCCCAAATGTTCAGAGCTCTGCGCTTCCGGTTGCGCCCTCCAGCATCTCAGCAACTGTGGAGGCACTCCTTCACGGCTCCGAGCAGACGATCATTGGTCCTACTGGGAGCTGGTGTATCTGGTGCCACCTGGACCCTTCACAATCACCTCATCAGCAACGAAGTGAAAAAAACCGGACTCAGACCTGATCCGAAGGGAGACACCTACGAGAATGGACTGTTCATCACATCACAGACTGAGCTTGACCAAGAGCATCAGAATTACAGAGAGAAGAGACTCGCTTCCAACCGTCTGGGATGGCTGTATGGACTCCGGTTTGCCCTGACAGACTACATTGTTGAGCCAATCATCACAATTGGCCGCTTCTTTCAACTCACATTGATCTTCATACCCATACTCATCACTTTACCACTCTCATACCTGGGCAAACGTATTCCTACTCACTCAAATGAAAAGAGGGGTGCTTTGTTTTGGTTTAAGCTCATTAGATGGAGTCTGGAATCTGCCGGTGCAAGCTTTATCAAATTGGGTCAATGGGCTGCCTCTAGAACAGATATTTTCCCTACTGAGTTCTGCAATGAATTGGGCCAGCTACATTCAAATGCCAAAAGTCATGGGTTCAATTACACGAAGCAAGTTTTGGAGGAGTCCTTTGAGTTGCCCATTGAGGAGATTTTCGATGAGTTGAACACTGAACCAATCGGGGTTGGTGCCATTGCACAAGTCTACCTAGGAACTCTCAGTGACAAGGTTCTTCAGAAGGATAACTCGCCAAACAAGAATCAGAAGGTGGCGGTCAAGATCATGCATCCAGGTGTCGTGGAGAATATTGAGAGGGATATCAAGATTATGAAGTTTTTTGCAAATGCTATTGACTACATACCGACAATGGAATGGCTCTCACTTCCAGATGAAGTGAAAAACTTTGAGATACTGATGAACTTGCAATTAGATTTCAGAATAGAAGCGCTGAATTTGGTGAAGTTCAAGGAGAACTTTGAAAAGAACATTTTTATCAACTTCCCAGAACCTTATGTTGACTACTGCAATAGGTCAATGTTGATAGAGGAGTACATTCAGGGTGTATCCATGTCCAAATTCTTAGAGTTGAAGAGTTTGAAGCATGACAACGATGTGTTCAAGAAAATTAGTGATGAGATTATTGACTCCTTTCTCCAGATGCTGATTTTGAACAACTTCATCCATTCTGACTTGCATCCAGGAAACATTTTCGTTAGATTTGTCAAAACCAACGAATTGGGGACAGAGCTCAAACTTGATAGGGAGCCTGGTAAAGCTCTTGAAAGATTGAAAGATGCGAAATCTAACGATGAGTTTTTGAAGGTCATACATACCCTGCACACGGAGGGTTACCAGCCTGAAGTCTGTTTTATTGATGCTGGTCTTGTGACAGAGCTCAATGAACACAACAGAGTTAACTTTATTGCTCTTTTCAACGCTCTTGCCGAGTTTGATGGGTACAAGGCTGGTGAGTTGATGATTGAACGTTCCAAGACCCCTGAGACTGCAATTGATTCAGAAATCTTTGCAATCAAGGTGGAGAGACTAGTAGACAAGATCAAGCAGAGAACATTCACATTGGGCACAGTATCCATTGGAGATTTACTAGAGAAGATGTTGTCAATGGTGAGAGGACATCATGTCAGAATGGAGGGTGATTTCATCAGTGTGATTGTCGCGATTTTGTTGATTGAAGGAATTGGTAGACAACTTGACCCACAACTGGATCTATTTGCAAGGTTTGTATACTTTGGCATTGTCAATGGTATTCCAGAATACTAACAATTTTGTGCAGCTCGTTACCAATCCTGAGACAGGTGGATATCACGGAAGCACAGGACAAATTGTCGATGTTCAAGGTCTGGCTAACATTAGAAGTGAGACAGTTCATCAGCCTCAGTATCCAAGACGTGAGTATTTTTCATGCTATTGTTCAGGTTGCCATGTACTAACTCAATCCATCAGATCTACAATTTAGTAAAATCCGATCGCTTATGTGCTAATTACTGAGAAAAAAAAAGAAGAAAACGTGGGGCTGATTATGTAATGTATATTTTTGTTTAGGCCCATGTGCTCACGCAGTTCTCAATGATGATGAATTCTTTGTTCTTGCAACACACACCAGCCCTCTCCCGATCCTCTCTGGTTGATGAAGTTCGGCAAGACCATCACGGCACACCAGGTTCCGGAGTGGAGTGCCCACTACATTAACTACAAAGACCTCAAGAAGCATATCAAGCAGATCGCTACCCTACAGGCTGCTCTCAACCAAGAGAACAGCGACAATAACGACAATGATGACAGCCATCTCAATGACTCAGCCGTCAAGCGCCAGCTTGCTGCCTTCTCCTTCTCTATCGACCGCAATATTGAGCTCGTGGATGACTTCTACAACAAGCAGTTCTCCGAGTACGACAAGAGACTGCGCAAACTCACCTCCATCATTACCGCACTGGACGAGTCATCACTTGATAGTGATGAGGCTGAGGAGATAATTGGTGTGCTTGTTGAATTACGTTCTGTCTTCAGAAACTTGAAATGGTATGGTGAACTGAACAAGCGTGGTTTTGTCAAGATTCTCAAGAAGCTGGACAAGAAGTGTGGAACAGGTCAACAGGAATCCTTCCTCATCGCCAGAGTCTACCCATTGGGCTTTGCAAATGAGTCTGATATCCTAGCTAGTCTTTCCCTGATCAATGGTCACTTGAACAAGCTCTCACCATACGTTAAGAGGAGTAGACCTCAGCTCTCTAGACATGGCTCAGTGTCACCAGATGTCTTTTTACCCTTCATTCAGAATGATGACGCCAACTCTTTGATCCAAAGCTTGGTTGAACAGTATCACTCCATTATGCTTGCTCCAGTGAAGCTGTTGATTTCTCTGCTAAACAAGTCAGCAGTATGTGAATCCTTCAACTGCATTGGTAAGATTCTGGAGGTTATTCCCTCACTGACTGATCCCTCTGATATCTCTGGGCGAAACTTTTTCCACCACCATGTGATCACATTGGGTAAGAAGGTCCAGAAACTAGAGAAGAAGGAAGAAGAGATCACAAATGTTCTCAAGCTGCAATCTCATCTCAATTTGACCGCTGCTGCCCCTCCAAACCCTAACAACAGATTGATTGGTTCTTTTGGTCCGGATGGTATAAACTCGAACGACTCTCCAAGTTCACTTCTTTTCATTTTGAAGAACTTACCAGCTCATTTAAGGCCGTCTCTTCTTCAAAAGGATCACTACAAGAGAACTCCACTCCACTACGCCTCGCAGTTTGGCTTGAAGGGAATCACTGAAATTATAATTAATTACTTGAAAGAATGGAATGCTTGGGATGAGAATGTGGCTATTGATGATCTGATATACTGGGGTGATGCCGAGTCTCTATCCCCCTTGCATTTGGCTGTTCTTGGTTCGCATCCATTGACAATTCAAGTTTTGGTGTCACACTCCAACTATGCGCTAACCTCTTCCAAAATCTTTCTATTGGCATCAAGACTGAACTCTCCAAAGATACTCGATATCTTATTGAATTGTAAAGGTGTTGATATCGATTATGTTGATGAACACTCAAATAATGAGACTGCTTTGTATATTGCCTCCAAGTTGAACTTTGTTTCGACTGTTGAATTTTTATTGCAGGAGGGTGCCAACACTGAAATTGGCGAATCTTCGTTTGGTTGGACTCCAATTTTCATCGTTGCTGTTGATGGCTACATGGAGATTGTCCAATTGCTCAAGAATGCAGGAGCAAACTTTTCGAAAACTGATGACTCTGGCTGGACTCCAATGGAACATGCCTGTCTTAGAGGGCATCTGAAGATTGCTGATGAACTGAAACCAGGTCCAAAAGAGTATGAGGAGCTAGTCCAGAATGTCCTAAACATCTACTCCTCAAACAACTCATCCAATGCGTCTGTCAATGAAAGACCAACAAGTCCTCTCAGGAGACCTATGAGCCCTGCTGACCTGAGCAGCAATTCATCTATAGATCAACAGCACCAGAAAAACAAGGAGGCTAATGTCAAACAAGAACTCTACAAGGCATTGAAGCAACAGAAGCCTGTGGAAATACCAATTGCATCATCATCTACGGGCTCTATCTCAACAACACCCCCGAAGCCTGTCAAACAATTTGGTCACAGATATCTGGAGAGAGATGAGTCCCTGGTAATACTCACTTTGGGCTCTAATGACACGAGATACGATGTACCAGCCGTTCAATTGGATCGTGTGCCAATCTCTAAAGTTCACTCAACGGAATTGGACACTGCATTGTCTCTTGTTGTTAGCAGAAAGCAAAAGAATCCAGAGTCTGAAGATGGAGTTGAATTTGAACCAATCATTGTTGACCTGCCCTTTGATGAAGTTGAACCGGTCACCATTCGTACCAAGGGCGTTAGTCCTAAGGATGAAATAATCTATTTTGACATTGTTCCTACTTATGGTGGTCACAATAAGCAGCAGAAGATTCTGGGCAGAGCTGTTGCTATCTTGGATAAGATTTATACTAAGGTTGGTGAGAACAGAGCCTCATTGAATAAGTTGGTTACTCTACCAATAATTGAAACTGAAAGTTTGGATCTTTTGGGTACAGTCAATTTTGAAGTTTTGGTTGTTACTCCATTTAATCATCCAAACTTGAGTATCACCAAAACTGAGACTTATTGGAAATCGTTGATTCAATCAAGGGTCATTGGGCACAGAGGGTTGGGTAAGAACAACAACAAGAAGAACTCTTTACAACTGGGTGAGAATACTTTGGAATCATTCATTGCAGCTTCCTCTTTGGGTGCCTCATATGTCGAGTTTGATGTTCAGCTCACTAAGGATCATGTTCCTGTTATCTACCACGACTTTCTAGTGGCTGAATCTGGCGCTGATATCCCTATGCATAACTTGACTTTGGAGCAGTTTTTGAGTATGAATGAGATCCCCGGTGAAAAATCTTCTCAACGCTCGAAAGATGACGATTATGCTGTTTTAAAATCCAGGCCGAGATCAGCATCTCACTTAACCTATTTGCATGAGCATATTTCTTCTAATAGAAACATCTTCAGTGAGAAGATGAGATTTACCAGAACTTTCAAAGAGAAGGGATTCAAAGGTAATAGCAGGGGTGATTCTATCGCTTCATCCTTTGTGACTTTAGCTGACCTGTTCAAGAAGCTTCCGAAGAACGTTGGCTTCAACATTGAATGCAAGTTCCCATTATTATTTGAAGCCCAGGATGAAGACTTTGGTGAATCCTTTGTTGAATTGAACTTTTGGGTTGATACTGTTTTAAAGGTTGTCTTTGATAACTTGGAAGGTCGTGATATCATCTTCAGCTCCTTCCATCCAGAGGCTTGTGTGTTATTGTCCTTGAAGCAGCCAAATATCCCAATTTTGTTTTTAACTGAATCTGGGACGAGCTTTATGCCAGATGTGAGAGCAGAGTCTTTGCAAAGTGCGATTAGATTTTCAAAGAAGTGGAATTTGTTGGGTATTGTTTCAGCATCTGAGCCAATAATAAAATGTCCTAGACTGGCTGGTGTTGTCAAATCAACTGGGTTGGTTTGCTTTACATATGGTGTCATGAACAATGACCCAGATAATTCTAGGCTACAGATGGAGGCTGGTGTTGATGCAGTTATTGTTGACAATGTGTTGGCTGTGAGAAAGGGTTTAACTAAGGAGTCGAGTGGTTTGAACAAAAAGGCTGACCAACAGACAGTCAAGGATCAGAGAGAGGAAATTGAAGAGGTTAAAAAACTGGTTAACGAGACTGGACTTTAGATCATATAGAATAAGTTCCATTTGTGTTTAAGGTTATTATAGTAGTCACTTTTTGCCCTTGACGTGGAACACTCCCATGTGATCTTCAACAAAGATATAAGGTGACTTGTTGAGAAGAGCAAGTATAGATGTTCTTACTTTGGAGACACCGCCATCACTGTGAATACCACGACCGGTAATGACAATTAAAGGTTCCAGATGTCTTGCCATTTTACCAGGTTCCGATCTGCCACAATCTTCCCTTGCCTTCAGCTCATCTCTCCACCACTCCTTAAGTGCCATATCGCAGGTTATTTTAGCATTCAAGACGTTGAAGCTATGAAGGTCGAGTTTACTGTCTCTCTTTGCACAAATCAGCTGCTGCTTGCTGAGCTTGAGCTGCTGGTCGTCAAATCTATCAATTTCTGACACGGTGGATGAGGGAGAGGATAAAGGTAGTTGTGATTTTTTTGTCTTTCTAGTCATAGCGCACAACTCAGCTTTAGTTCGTTCGAAGTCCGCTGGATTGGCTGGAGGTATATTTGAGTAATCCAACGAAGTCTCTCGGTAGGTTGCATTGATTCCATGTTTCTCAGCAATATAAAGCAAGAGAGGTAAAGCTTTGGATACGTTTCCCTTGAAGAACTTTAAGCAGCTGGTGCAAAATACCCAGCTGATCTCTGAGAGGACCTCATCCGAGGCAATAATTTCACCCAAGTACTTTACTTCTTGGCTATCGTCTTTCCAGGCATACCTTGAGGCGTCTCTGGGCTGAAGTGTGGGGAATTCTTCACCCTTGTGGTTGTTGATGATATCAATGAGGCTATCAACAATGTCTTGTTTGTTCTTGGTGAGGTATAGGGATGCAGTCTCTTTTGTGACTCCAGTCAACTCGCTAATCTTGTTCAGTTTGAAGCCAGTGCTGTGACCGTTCTTGGACAGCCTGCTATTCAATGATGCATCCTGAGTATCGAACAGGTAGCTTACTGCCCTTTCCACATCCCCGTTGTGGTCAATCAAAGCGGACTCGATGATGGCTCTTTCGACGCCAGGAAGCATGGCCATAATATCGAGAACGTTGGGGTCAATGATGTCATCGATCCAATTATACTCTATATCATCCTCGTAGCGGTCATAATCTGGCTCTGTCTGGCTCTGATCTTCGCTGTAAAATTGGTCCAGAGAGCCAGTATTGATTAGCAAGTAGTCCACTGATCTCTCAAAATCATTGTTGTAGCGAGCAAGGGCAAGGCGGACATCTTCGACAAGCAGATGAGGAAAGAGTGCCACAATCTCGTTGATGCTGGTCTCTGTGGATGGTTCCTCATCGCAATTGGCCATGATCATGCGGCTTTGTGACTGGTCCCCATAAGAGTGTGTCACAGTGGGAAGCTCTTTCTTCAATTTGTCTAAATATCTTGTTGATCTGAGGTTACCCGGTCAAAATCAGAGAAAGAAAAGTATGAGCCACATTGCACGAGTGATCAAGGACACCATTTAAGATAGATATATCATATCAGATGTGCGTCCAAACAATTTCTGCAGCAATTCTGCATTCTGAACACATAAACAATAGCTGGGTCTAAAGTTCGTGATTAGTCGGCATATGACATTTGGACATGCTTACAATATGAAAAAAAAAAAAAAAAAAAAAAGACATTCACGTGACTGATCATGTGCATTCCCAAGTGCCTCCCGTTGGAATTAATTATATAAACTTTTTAATTAATTTATATACATACACCCGTATATATAAAAATTGTTGATTTCATAATAAAAATTATTAATTAATTAAAGCGCGCTATAGCTAATATTCGCGGAAAGCGGATCGAGAGAAATTCCCCCGAATTTGTTTACAAAAATTTATCATATAAATTGCATAAATATTATTTATAAATTATATATAGTGTGTTATAAAGTACACCTTCCTAATCAGAAGTTTACCCTATTAGGATATTACCTTAGAACTTTACATTGTTTTGTCCCATTATGGCAATTCCAAACTAGATATGAGACAAAACACTATATAAGAAGGCCTGGACTCTCTTTAAGAGACCCATATCTTCTCGAATCTCCCTACTCGTTAGGGCTGGCTAGATACACATATTATACGCTTGCGAAAGAGGCATTAATCCACTAGCACTGTCCCTAACTTAGCCATTACACTACACAACTATAACATAGTGTACAATATATATATCATGCTAATATTTTCGGGAATATTGTGATGGTATCTTTGAAATTAATGAAAAAGTTCAGAGCTTCTACTTTGCGTTGATAAAATTGGTACAGATTGGCACCTAAGTCCTGAAAGAAACCGTTACATTATCAATCATCTTATAGAAATTGGATGATTTGGCACGTTGTGGACTTAGGGGATCACGTTGGTAGTAAAAGAACTTCAACGGTAGGCTTTCGTTAGACAGTTCAGCCCAGTTACTCCAACGCAGACCGTGATTGGCAATCTCGTGGCCATCACGAGCAAGGGCTTTGCCAAACTCTGGATTCTTTTGGATAGCCTGAGCCACAGCATAGATGGTCATTGGATAATTGAACTCTTTGAAAAGGCGTAGAAGTCTCCAACCACCGACTCTGGAACCATACTCAAATTCACTCTCACTCATCAGATGTCTCTTGCCAATCAGCTCAGTCTGGATACCACCTTTTCCCAAATATAGGCCTCAGATCTGTCATCGCCATGAAGGACATTGTGTTCAGCACCTTCTTCATACTTCAAAATGAATGAAACTGCAATTCTTGCACCATTAGGCCACTCAGGATCAAGTGATTCTTCACCAAAGCCCACCATGTTGCGTGGCAGCTCATATTCAGCCTCCATTATGAGTATGTCTACTAATCGATGAAAGTTTTCAGTCCGTCACTCTGCTTGATGCCTTCTGCAGGGAATGGACACTGATTTATGATGTTTTTCTCAGTGGAGATGACCAGATCATCAGCTGAACGTGGTTCTCACCTCGGATGCGCTCCGAAAGTATTTTTCGCCGATAAGATAAGAGGTTTGATGATCGGAAGAACCCCGACAGCTCTCTACGACCTTACCCTATAAAATACACCACTGCTCCAGGCAAAAACCCTTTCTAAGAAGCAATCATCAACTGATCAATTCTATGTCTGTTTTCACCTTTGACAGCAAGGCCGGTAACCCGGTTACCATCCAAGACGTTATTGATCTCGGCACTGAACTCCCCATTCGCGAGTCCAAAGAGGACCTGGAAGACTACAGAAAGCTTCTGCTGTCTTTCACGATGTTTGTGAGGAGATCGTGGACATGGATGACTACATTCCAGCTACTGACCTTGAGAGGTTTCCCAGAGGAGACGTCTACCAACCAGTGGGCCAGGAAAACATATGGAACGCCTGGGGTTATAAGACTGATATCAAAGACTCCAACCCGAACCAGAAGGGACTGTTGAAGGATGTCACAGTGGCAGTAAAAGACTGCGTTGCTGTTTCTGGTGTACCAATGCTGATGGGGACCAACTTTGTCAAAAAATTTGTGCCAAAGTGTGATGCAACTGTCATCACAAGACTACTGGATCACGGGGCCATCATCAAGGGTAAGGCCATCTGTGAGAACCTCTGCCATAGTGCCACATCTCATTCTGCTGCTACTGGCCCTGTCGAAAATCCGCTAGCTCTAGGTTATTCTACCGGCGGATCATCAAGTGGTTCAGGTGCGCTTGTTGCTGCCGGTGAGGTTGTGGCCTCTATCGGTGCTGATCAAGGTGACTCAGTGCGTATCCCTGCTGGCTGGACTGGCATTGTTGGGATTAAACCAACTTTCGGCCTCATTCCTTTCACTGGCTGCGCATCTAAGGAGGCCACTAACGATCATTTGGGTGTTATGATCAGAGATGTTTTGACTAATGCTAAAGTACTACAGGCGATTGCTGGCTCAGACAACATTGACGACCGTGGGTATAACTCAATCACTACTCCTTACTACGATGATTTGGTGGCCCTAAAAGGAAGTACGTCCTTGGAGGGAATCAAGATTGCAATCTTGAAAGAGGGCTTCGGGAATCCAGCGAACGAGGAGTCCATTAAGCACCGCCGTATGGAAGCTGTCAAAAAGCTGGAAGAGTTGGGTGCCACAGTGGAGCTAGCGAGTGTTCCATTGCACTCCAAAGGTCCTCTAATTTGGACTGGTATCTCCAAGATGGGCAACTACACCAACAAGATGGCACAGCCAGGCAGCAGAAGAGGATATAGTATGAATGACCTAAACGAAGCGTTCTTGAAAGCCATGAGAGACCAAGAGAGCTGGGACGAACTGTACCCTTCTTCTAAGAACACCTTCTATAACGGTGCCTATGCCTTGAAGAAGTTTCCTCTGCTCTATGGTAAGTGTATGAACTTATCCAGAAAGTTGAAGGATGGCTACAACGAGGTATTTCAGGACTTTGACTTGATTGTTATGCCAAACCTCCCATACATTGCAAAGCCACATACTTACACCACAAAGAGCACCAAGCCTTTGGATTTGCTTTCCAACCAGAAAGGATTGAGCTCAAACACTGCACCTTTTGATCAAACTGGTCATCCAGCCTTAGCTCTACCCTGTGGTATGTTACCAGTTTTGGAAGGCCCACTTGCGGGATCTGGTGCGAAGCTTCCAGTATCCCTACAGCTAGTAGGGAAGTGGTTTGATGAGAAGACCATCTACAAGGTTGCTTTAGCTTTCGAAATGTCTTTTGATTGGAGACAGTTATGATAGAAATATAGAAGTAGCTTTAATTTTGTGTATGTGAAATTGTGGGGACCACCATATTGTTCCGCAAGGGAATAGCCCCAAGATTTATTTGCACACCGTCTAAAAAGTTTCGTTGAAACCAAAAATAAGCCACTAATAAGTCTAGTCCAAAAACTAGAGGCATAGAAAGACTAGTGCTGTAATACGGAGCACACTTTTTGCCGTTTTCACAAATAACTGGAAGCTCACAATCTCTAGACCACCAAACAAAACTGCTTAGAATGAGCATAAAATGCCACGAAATTCTAGATCAACTCAAAAGTCCACAATAGTCTCCAAGATGGCCTACTCCAGAAGTGTTCTTAGTAATTCAATATTAGTCGCTGAAGGGCCTAACACTACAAGAGATCTGTAGAAATCAGGGAGTTACTCTCCCAATAGAATCACCAAATATCTCCAGAACAAGCCAAAGTTGAAAGTCCAACCTAGACCTGGATACTGAGTATAACCCAGGTCTTTTCCAATCCATTATTCTTTAAGTTTAATCTCTCAAAATGGTTGGGAATGAATTCCACTTACAAGAGCGCAAAACTGTACTACTCCTTTGGGGGAAATAGTTTGAGATTTTGTTGATGAGATTTCCTAATTGGGTGTAGGGCGTGGGTGGTGTCGCGCCCCCTATTTCGGATCAAAAAAACCCGAAAATTTTGCAGCTGCTGGAGCCCCTAATTTAGTGCCATAAAAGTCATCAAAACAACCCGCAATGGAGACAGAATCGAAGAAGACCAGGACTTTCCTGGCATGCGATGCTTGCCGAAGATCTAAGCTTCGATGCATAGAGGATGAGGTTCTCCCAGGTTTGCATTTCCAATCGCTGCCAGCTCCGGGGACTAGAACCAAGTGTAGGAGGTGCGTTAAACTGAACATCGAGTGCCAGTATACACCAAAGAGGTCCCAACTAAAGGCCAAGTTCAACCTCCCAGACAACAGCAATCCAATTCCAGATATGGACCTCTTCAACAGCACAATTCACAACATGAACCGCAAGTACCGCAAGAAGCCCCACCCACTCGACTCGATAATCCTTCCAAACAAGGAGTTCCTCTTGGAGTTGATCAATCAGTTCTTCCAAAACAAGTATTACTCCACATTCAACTTTATCCACAAAGAGTCCTATCTTGATTGGATCAGCTCCGATGATTTTGAAACGCAGTTCTTCAACTATGACGATCCAAATAACATTCCTGCCTTCACCCCTTGCACCCTTCTTGCAATTCTTGCCTTATGCTCACGGGATAATCACCAGTTATCGCAGATATATGGCTCGTTCGATCAGAATATTGATCCTCAGAGATACATCCCAGATTTTCAACAGGCACATACACTTTCACCAGAACAGTCAGCGACAAACGCGTCAAGATACTTTGCCTACTATTCAAGGTGCCTGTTGAAGGACGTTTTTGATACCCCATCTATCCAAAGAGTTCAATCTCTCACTTTGCTATCCACACATGAATGGTCTGAGGCCAACTATTCAAGATCTTACCTCTATATCGGCATTGCTGCAAGAATGGGATCAATACTTGGATTGTGCTCGCCTCGAGGTATTTGCTACAAGAATGGAACCCCGTTCATCGCTATGGAGTCAAACCGTCGCACGATATGGGCTGTGTATATGATGGATCGCTGCAACTCTTCAGGAAGAGTGAGAAACCACGCTATCAAGATTGAAGATATTGAGGTGGCTCTCCCTTGCCCAGAAGTCAACTTCCAGCAGAACATTGAGATTGACCATCCAAGCTACAATAAGTGTTTTTATGCGTTTGACACACTCACTAGCTTGGACTTCACTATTATTACATTTGAGCTGTGGTCCAAAGTCGCCAAGTGGGTCGGCGATGGAGGTGCAAAAGAGTCCACATCAAATCCAATGGATTCAAAATCAATTTTCAACCAGATATACACGGATTTGGGATTGTTGAAGAAGAGACTACCCTCTGAACTTCAGTTGGGAAACATTGATTCTCAGTTGGCTGACGGGAATCTGAACTTTGGCTATCTACACCAACTGTTGTTCCTATGTGAGATTTTTCTGAATAGAGAGTACTTCTTTTACAGCGCGAACATCTCTAAAGCTGATCACTCTATGTTTACAGAGCGACTTATCAAGACCCTTGATGCCTCTGCTGAGCTGAATGCGAAATTGATTAGCGAGAACAAGTTCTGTTTTACTCCATTTACGCTGTTCCAGGTGTTCACGAACTGTGTCACATGTTTATCGGTATCCTCAATTTTACATAACGATGCCTTGATTAGCCTTGGATTGCAGAATATGTCCATATTAAATCAGAATGCCCCAAAGGATCAGCAGATTCAGAATTGGTTCAGAATTTGCCAACAGCTGAAGGATTATCTATCAGTGACGAGCGCCTCAAACCTGAACATGAATTCTGATAAGTTTAAAAATTTGCTGAATGATTTTGGCGAGTCTGACATTCCAGAGAGGCTTAGTGTTAACCAGCTACAGAAGCCAAAGAAGGTTGATCTCCATGATATTTTGAATTCCACAACTGATACCCCAGCGGACCCAACGATACCTAACTCGAGTCCATGCCAGAAATTCATCCTTCAGCCAGATAGCAACAACAAGTATATAGAGATTGACAAATACTTCAAGAACTGGGAGAAGATTATTCCAAACTGGAATGATGTCTTTCAAGAGTTTGACGATACTACATTATTAGAGATACTGTGAATTCATATTTAGTTACTTAAGACTGTAGATGAACACGGAATTACTCAACGGAGTACCGACTACCATAACTAGCTCTAGTTGATAAGCGCCAAAGAATTGAGCATTTGATAGACTAAGGCTCTCATGATTTTAAATAGCTTTAATGAAGAGATTCGAAAGACGTCAAACGTTGACGACTCTCCAGGGTTATTAGGGAATAGTTTTCTTAAATCTATCATGAATTACAAAGAAGCTCATTGCCTAGGATTTGACTTTGCCATCTTCACTGGTGACGTAACTGACCAAAATGAGGTTGCTCACAAGGATTAAGAGACCACAGTTTAGCCACAGGTAACAAGTTTCACAGATATGAAGAAGTATTTCAAAGATATTTCAGTCATTCCAGTGTTGGGTAACCATGATACTTTCCCTTATACTCAGTTAGCATCTAGAGCATCTGGGTTTACCAATTTGTACAAATGGAATGAAGATTTAATTGTTAAACTATGGGTTGGTAACGGCCGGCTTCTGGCTGAGAACCTCAAAGATACAAAGACTCGTTATGCTGGTTCTGCCCTCAATACGACTAGAGAGTTGAATGTTATCTCTTTGATTCTTGTGGTCTAAAGTTCGGATACCGATAACAGAAGGTGACCTCTACTTCTAGTGTGGTGAAGTGGGTTATAGTGTTGTACAGTATATGACGAGGTAGTGGTTAGTGATAAGTGATAAGTTGGGATGAGTCAGCAGGAGCGGAAGGGTTATGAGTCAGGGCATGTTCATTACATCACTTATCACTTATCACTAACCACTACCTCGTCATATACTGTACAACACTATAACCCACTTCACCACATTAGAGGTTACCTCCTCACGACGATATCCCTACTCTAAGAGGGATTTCATGACCAACTCAGGATCTAGTCCCTACTTCAGGACCTGATCCTCTCACTATATAAGAAGCACCCCTTTTCCCTGCTTCTTCTACACTGTTTTATAGGCAATCAACGTTTATTAGGCTATTACTTTTCCCCAAACAGGAATTCATAGATCCTAACTCTCGCTAGGAATAATCCCAAGATTATTACAAATTTCATCATAAACAACGCTGCAATTACCGACTAGACGAGCCAGCGACCTAGTGTCAAAAGTAGAGCGTCCAAACTAGCATTTCAATCATATTCACCAATAACTAGCTATTCTAAATCCTGCTGAGCAATGCTACCTGAAATTTTCATTGGGCTTAAAGAGAAGTCTGTATCACGCAAAGTAGATGAACGTAAAATTTCATCAAAAGACTTTGTCCTCAATGAACCCTTCAAGTCTCTCAATGAGTCCTTAAATAATCCAAACATAAAATCGTTTGCTTCTTGTTCATTTTGTGATTGTGACAGAAAATGATCGATCGCTCCCATTATATAGGACTGACAGGTGAGGATACGTGGACCTCTGTTCAAGCCATCTGGGGACCAATCTTGAAACTCCCCAAGCTTCATCACTTTCACTGTAGCATACATCTTGCCCCACTTCAGGCCCTGATCCTCTCACTATATAAGAAGCTCCCCCTGCTTCTTCTACACTATTTTATAAGAAACCAACGTTTATTAGGCTATTACTTTTCCCTAAACAGGAATCCATAGATCCTAATTCTCACTAGAATAATCCCAAGATTATTACAAAGTTCATTAAATTAGAGAATGGAAGAGGGGGCGGCCTTCGCCCTCGTGCCTTTGCAAATACACATCGTAAAACTTCGTACACAGAAATGGGATTTCTGTGCTATAACCCAAGCACCCATAGGAGGCAATTAAGCATCCATTCCCAGGTTGATGCTGCGTAAATCTGAAGTGTCCTCTTAATCACACTCTTCGGGTGAACTCAAGTTATAACTCCTTGAATCGTAGGCACTCAATCCTGGGGTACTGTCCAAACACTACCCAAATCTCACCTGTCCCCTATCTCCCTCCGTCCCATCGATTCATTGCTCCTTCCAGCCAGAATAGGCAGACTCTTTCGGTCTATGAGACTCTTCATCAGCAGACAACCTAAACAGGCTGATGATCTGTTCTGCGGAGAACATCTCCCATGATACCTCTCTTTTCAGTGTTAACACGCCTCTATGGACTTTGGACCTCAAGCGCAAACAGTGATTCTCTAGTCTTCTTGTAGATGCACCATCTCTTTCTTGTGAGTCTCTTTCTTCAGCAACGGTGAAGGTCATCTAGTCCCATGATGATCTGAATCCTGATCTCTCCGGGCCACTTCACTCCCTCTCTTTTCGGAGTCTAATGATCACACTGTCCAGCTCCTGGACTCCGCTGGATGATACATTGATGATGATCTCTCTTTTTGTGTGTGTGATCTCCACTCTTCCCGTTCCGTGGTGATCTTCACCCTGGTTCACTTTTGCTGTGTTGTTCAGACTCAACTCTCCTTCACAGTGAACACCTGAAACTCTCAGACATCAGGAACTGTCACGTAGTTCAGTAGTCATAGCTTCATACCCATAGTATCTCTAGATCTTTATCATAGGATCTCCGTTTGAGAGACATTGGAGCTCCTTTGTTCATCTCAAGGAAGACAGCCCAACCACTGAATCTAATCTCTGAAAATCAGGGGCCAGGGCTCCTGTTCAGGCCTCGCGAATATTTCCTAGAAGCGTTAGAGGAAAGAAGAGAAAAAAACGGAGAAAATCGACCATTTTCAATTTTTGTCAACGTAAATTACGGTACACTCTTTTGAACAATAACAAAAATTAGCTAATTGCTTACCAAGAAAGTTCCGCGAAAACTCCCCGAATAGGCCAAAAATCGGCGAAACTTTCCTCTTTGGGAAAACAAACTCGAATTTTCCTGGCATCCACAGAGAAGTCCGAAGGTTTTACTTATACCATGAGAATCGCCTTGAAAAGCTCTGCAGATCCTTCCGAGCAGAACTTTTTTTTCATTCGGATTTAGTATTTGTGAAATCGTATAGTGGATCGGATCACTGTACGATTGTATTTGGATATTTATATTTGGATAATATTTGGATAATATTTGGCTAATATTTGGATTGTATTTCCGATCCCATTTGGATATTATTTGGATAGTATTTGGATTTCCCATGAGGTTTATATCCAACATCATAGGATATAATTTCAATTACAACTCCCCATGTGCAACCCCACCTAGAGTTGTAGCGAGTCGAGTTACGACTCGCGAGTTCCGAAAATTTTGACCACGAGTTACAACTCGCGAGTTATGAGTTGAGGGATGTTTCAACTCGTTGTTAACCGACGGTATATCCGTACAATAGCCGGTAAGCTATTGATCGATTGATCAGCAGCTGGCTATAGTGGACAACTAGCTGCTAGGCTATCGCTCTTCT
>JAJMLD010000088.1:0-45416 GCA_030569515.1 Barnettozyma vustinii | reverse complement strand
ATTACTTAAAAATGGTACCATTGGAATCTCCTGCCAATTCTGAGCTCAGCTGTTCCAATTTTATTGGTAAATTATCAAGTGAAGTTTTTGCTACGTGTTGTTGAAATCATCAGGTCAGCTTTTTCACAGGACATTTTTCCGCCTTAACTATGGGGCCCGAAAATTAACTATGGGGAATCGCGCACAAGGTGTATATATAGATCGCTCATGAATTAAATTTCAGTACGTAAGCTAGTGTCCGACGGTGATACCATCGGCTAGCTAATGATCTCAAATCAGAGCTAGCAAGTAATTTATATATATATATGCGTCATACAATTTGTCCAAAGAGATCGATCGAGATATATCATGAGACTAGCTGATCATAATATATATATATATAAATTATTATAGTTGTGTAGCGTAATGGCTAAGTTAGGGACAGTGCTAGTGGATTAATGCCTGTTTCGCAAGCCTATAACATGTGTATCTAGCCAGTTCTAACGAGTAGGGAGAAGATATGGATCTCTTGAAGAGAGTCCATGGCTTCTTGTATAGTAAATATAGTAATGTTTTGTCTCATATCTAGTTTAGAATTGCCATACTGGGACAAAACAATGTAAAGCTCTAAGGCAATATCCTAATAGGGTAAACTTCTGGATTAGGAAGGTACTATATAATACAAATTAATAATTAATAATTATATAATCGAAATTCGCGAAATTGAAAGGCTGGATTCGTTTTTGCTTGTGTCCCGAACCAGACTAACGCGTGTAATTTAAGCAAAAAGAATTTACGCGTTGAGAGTTAAAAATTACAAAAGAAAAAGAAAAAAGAAAGACTGGTAAGAACTGGATTACCTATGTGAAATGCACACATCTATAAGAAGACTATCACAGGTTTTCGCTGTATGTTTTTTTTCCCTTTCTTGATCTGGAATTATTAGTCTTGTTGTTGTTTTTGTTGCGATCTTCATTTAGCTCGCCGCAGGTTTCACCAAAATTTTAAAGTTTTTCCAAATCTGGAAAAGGCAGGAAACGAAACAGAGAAACAGACCAGTAAAAAAAAAAAAAAAAAAAAAAAAAAAAAAAAAAAAAAAGAAGAATAGAAAAGGACCAAAGATTAGACAAAAAGAAAGCTGCATTCAGGGTTCCAAAAGTTCACTCCTCCCCCCTTTTTTTTCCCTTTAAGAAGCCCAGCTCTCTCTTCCAAAAACACCAGCCAAAAGTTGCCATACAGACTATATCAACCGCCACCTTCACCACCAAATGATCCAGGTCGTCACGGTTCATACTCCAATCCAGACTGGTCTTTCAAACTCCTCCATCTCTAGCATGAGCTTTGACGACGACGACGACCACCACACGCAGTCATCGGCTCCAACATCCACCTTCTCATCCCCACACAACCCCAACCCTTCTACTACAGTCAACTCCAAAAATCATCTACATCAGTTCAATCACCAGGAACAATCGCCAGATTTACTCCAAGGAGATTTCTACAACTCTGAAAAGAGCACTGATCATCATGCCAACAGTTTCAGAAAGAGCATCGTTATGAGCGACTCGATGGACTCTTTGAAGTTCAAAGACCAACTACAGGAGAACAAGACTGGTGTCATTGGAATGACCAACTCGCCTTCGCTTGCTGCATTGGCTAATATTCTGGAGAAGAAGTCTACAAAAAAGAGAGACATGGCGAACGTGTCCATGGAAACAATCACTGCTGTCAAGGAGGAGGAGGAGGAAGAAGAAGAAGAAGAAGCCCTTGTGTTCAACCCTCCACCTCCACTAGCAACATCTCAACAACAACAACAGCAAACTGCTTCTCCAGACCTCATCCAACTCGACACACCAACAATTCCTCAATCAGTGATTATAGCAGCTAAAGCTCCGTCATCACCATTAAAGTACACTAGTGATGACATCTTCAAGACACCACAGGCCCCAACTGAGCCAGTCTTTAACAAACAACCAGAGTATCGGTCCAGCTCTGAAACGGTGGCGGAGATTCCACAGGAGAAGTTCTCATTCACTCCAGAGATCATTCAGACCCCTGTGCTAGCACATGCGGAGTCCCACTCCACCACTGCATCGGTGAAATCATCACCAAAGAGAATGCAGAATACAGCTTCTGCTGCTGTCGCAAGTCATGACAATGACGATGAGTTCAAGCCATTGGCAATGCCTAAGTTATCACAACTCAAGGCACAACAGTACACTCAAAGGTCTGCTTCTTTGCCTGTTCTGAGTGACAAGAAGGAGAAGAGAAAGAGCTTCTTTGGCATATTCAAGAGAAAATCATCAGCAAACAATGTGGAGCATATCAAACTTGACAAAGGACAGCCACCAAAACTTGAAACAAAGACGAGATCTGTCTCAGAGCAGCCAACATCAACACTTAAAAGTTCAAGATCTGTTCAGCAATTTGCACCAACAGCAGCAACATCAGAACCTAAAGTGGCTCGCAGATCTGCATCGTCCACCTCACTCTTCGGTGCTTTCAAGAGAAAGAGCAAAGCATTGCCACAGCAAGAGAAGAAAACACCATTGAGTCCTCCAGCTAGCACCGAATCTCAGCTTGACGACGATTTCAGTGATGATGACAATGAGTTCAACGAGGATTTCAACAGATTTGGAATCTCAGACAGGAAAATATCTTCCACTGTTGTATCACAAGGCGAGACGATGTTCCCCAAATCACTCAATGCACAGGAATTGGAATCCATTGTGTCATTGGAGAGAAACAGATCCGTGAGATCAAGACACTCAGTTGGATCGAAGACACGCTCACTGACTGATGCCATCAACCTGAATGCAATGGGCGAGGGAATGGAGGTACAATTGGGTTCAGATGAGCATCATCATGTGCCTCCTGATGCGAACAAGTCGCCTGATGCATCTGTGTTGAAGAAACAGTCCAGCTTGTCATCATTTACGAATTACCTTGATGGCAATGGCTTGTTTGATGTTAATGATGACGAGGAGTTGTTCAATGTGGAGGAGTTTTCACAATCACTTGAGTTTGACTCCATTGTGGACAATTACGATCCATCACAGTTTCCCAATAATGAACAAGAGCATGTGATGGGCAAAGGAGATGATGGAGACAAGGAGGATCAGGAGGAGGAGGATATTTCTAAACTGATTGAATTTGCAGACTTTATTGACTTTGGTGCTGATTTGGAGCTTGGGTTTGACAACTATTCATCACACAGCTCGCAATCACCACCACAACAGCCTCTTTCATCCCCAATGTTGAACCAACTACAACAGTATTCCCCTAACGTGGTGCAATATTCCCCAAGTGTCATCTCTGAACGCTTCGTCGAGACATCATCACCATTCCTAGAACAGAATGCCTTCATCCCGCCACCAACACTTCAACAACCTGGTACACTCGTACGTCCAATCTCCATGTCCTTTCGCGGTTTGCGTGCTCCTGCTTTCACCAATCCGATGAACTCCGCCCCATCGGAGGACTCCTCTTCCTTCAGATCATTGACTGTGTCTTCCTCTGCATCGCCAGGTGCCAAGTCACATGGTAAGAAAGTGGTGGCTTTTTCATCCACGATCACACTCTTTGACGTGTGGAGTGAGGAGGAGTATGATCGTCATCCAGATGTGGCGACGTGCAACCAGTTGACGCCCGGGTTGGCGCAGATGATCAAGACGGAGCTGAATGAGCTCAAGAGGGAGATGGAGGTGCATGTGGAGAGTCGCAGATATACTCATTTCTTTTAATTTTCTTTTCAATTCTTACCACCTTTTCTAGGACACTACATTATATCTCTAAAAATAAATTTTGCTTTGCACACAAGACTTGTATGGACCTTATTGGAATGATTCAAATCTCAGATCCCAGCCAATCTCTGGACCCAACTTTGGCAACACCTCAGCCACAGTCTGCACATCCTTGTCACCTCTACCAGACACGTTGATGATAATATTCTTACCTTTACCCATCTCTTTGGCCAATTGCAACCCACCGTAAATGGCATGGGCAGACTCCAGGGCAGGAATGATACCTTCCAATTGGGACAATGTCTTGAACCCAAGCAAGGCCTGCGCATCAGTCACTGCACGGAACTCAGCTCTGCCACTGGCTTTCCAGGCAGCCAACTCAGGACCGACACCAGGGTAGTCCAGACCGGCACTGACGGAATGAGTGTCCTGAATTTGTCCATCCTTGGATTGCAAAACGTAAGTTCTGACCCCGTGGAAGACACCTGGCTCACCGGCGGTCAGAGTGGCTGAGTGGTGTGCCGTGTCGATACCGTCACCACCCGCCTCGACACCCAGCATCTTGACAGAGAGGTCTTTCTCAAATGGAGAAAAGAGACCAGTGGAGTTGGAACCACCACCGACACAGGCGACAATGGCATCTGGAAGAGCACCATTATTCAAAGCCTTGAATTGCTCCTTGGCCTCCTGACCAATCACTGATTGGAAAGTACGCACCAGAGTTGGGTATGGATGAGGACCAATAGCTGAACCGACAACGTAGTGAGTAGTTGACAGGTTGGAGACCCAGTTTCTGAAAGCTTCAGAAGTAGCGTCTCTCAAGGTGGCTGTACCATTGGTCACTGCAACGACCTCAGCACCAAGGATTCTCATTCTAAAAACATTTAGCGCTTGACGTCTCACATCTTCAGCACCCATGTAGACAGTACACTTCAGACCAAACTTGGCACACGCAGTGGCAGTGGCGACACCATGCTGACCGGCACCAGTTTCAGCGATAATCTCCTTCTTACCTAGTCTTCTGGCAATCAGCACCTGTGCAAGGGCATTGTTGATCTTGTGGGACCCAGTGTGGTTGAGGTCCTCTCTCTTGAGCCAAATGGTGGCACCATCAGCGTGTTCAGTGAGACGTTCAGCCTTGTGGAAGGAGGAAGGACGGCCAATATAGGTGTACAAGGATCTGAACTCTTCCCAGAAGCCTTCATCGGCAATGGCAGATTCAAAGGCCTCCTCAAGCTCCCTCAAACACGCATGCAGAGCCTCTGGAACGTACTGCCCACCAAACTCACCGAAACGAGCAGGGTACTTATGATATTCAGTGAAATCTTTTTTCTCCTTTGCAGTGTAAGAGTCGGTATCAACAGCTTCAAAAGGGGTCACTTCACGATTAGCGACAATTTCTTGAACGTATTGCTTAGCAGTCTCACCACGGGTTCCTTCTAGAGAGTCTCCCAGCAGAGTGATGATCTTGGAGCCAATAACGACACCGTCAGCAACTGAGCCGACAGTGGTGAAGTGCTCACGTGTGGAGATACCAAAGCCAACAGCCAATGGAGTGTCACCGGAGAACTTTCTCACTCTGGTGACAAGGGAAGAGATGTCAGACGAGACAGAGGTTGAAGCACCTGTGGCTCCCATACGGGACACGACGTAGATGAACGAATCAGCAATGGAAGCGAGCAATGCGAGACGTGAGTCTGTCGTTGATGGAGCCACTAGTGGAATGTAGGAAAGCTCAGACTTGGAGGACAAGTCTCTGAATCTGACAGCCTCTTCGGGTGGGAGATCAACAATGATGAAGCCATTGGCACCAGCCTGCTTTGCATCAACGATGAACTGAGCCTCGTCATATTGCATGATTGGATTGTAATAGCCCATCAGCACAATTGGGACAGTGACCCCAGTGGCACGAGCATCGCGCACAAGGTCCAGAGTCTTGCGGACACTGATGCCATTGTCCAGTGCGATGGTGTTGGCTTTCTGAATAGTTGGACCATCAGCGATTGGGTCAGAGAAGGGCACACCGAGCTCGATGATGTCGACACCTCCGGCCTGGAAGCCCTGGAGAATCGGGACAGTGTCTTGAACAGAAGGGAACCCTGCTGTGACAAAAGTGACGAGGGCTTTGCGGTCCTCCTGAGCGCATTTGGCGAATGTGGCTCTGAGAGAGGCGGACATCTGTTCTGATTTGTTGGTTGATTAGATTTGGGAACTATGAGGAAAGGTGTTGATGTTTCCATCTTTTTTTTTCAGAGCTCTGTTTGTTGACTCATGATGGAAAAAAGAAAAGATTGATCTATGACGGATGCCGATCCTGACACCAATTTAGGGGAAGCGATATGGAGATCAGATCCACTGATGAGAGCATGATACTACACTCACAGAATCTAGAACCTACATCCTCAACGTGTTGCAAACCTGCTCTATTCAGCCTATGGATCCTGTCAGCACAATTCCGAGGGCATCGGATTTCATAAATCTGCGGGGGGAGGTTATACAACTGCTCACATGACTCATTCACGCAAACCCACGAACTTTCCGCTTCTTACGCTTGTGAATACCAGAAAGTGTCTGTGACTGTGAAGAGGAGGCTCCTTGGCTTGCCTGAAATTGCTGCTGTGATGCAGAAACCCGTTTCGACGACGAACTTTTGGATTTTGGTCTCGTGAGTGATTGTGAACCAGAGGGCACTTGCGATTGTGTCAATTGAATTGTTGGCTGCGACGCTTCCACTGCAACACGTTGCAGCTTTTGACTCACCAATTGCGAGAACTGATCCTGTGCTTCATCAATGGAGAAATCCCTGTCCCAATCCTTCATAATCTGTCTCATTTGCAAAGGCATTTCCTCAATCCGCTCATCCAAGACTTCAGTTTCTCTTTCAACATCATACACCATTGATGAGTTCAACGCAAGATCTCGAGTCACGGAACGGGCAATGACGGTAGACTTCCACATTTTCACCAAGGAATCATATAAATTCTGCAAAGTCTCAATCCCTGACACATCCATCGTGTCACGGAAAACGAGGTCTAAAACAGAGAGCAGTCCATTGAATGCCAATCCATTCTCGTTGAAAAAGTCACCAATTTGGGTCATCATGTTGTCAAACTCAGAAAAACTCGAAAAGGCACCCAGGGGATCTCGCGCATAAGACGAGACAGGTCGTGGATCCTGAACTGGTTGGGATCTATCAAGATGCAGACTGGTGATGTAGGTTTGGAAGACTGTAGGGTCAGGGAATGTGGAAGGTTTGAATCTCGAGGCATGAAACAGGTGTTTGTGAATTTGTTCAAGTTTGGTGCTCTTTAGTTTGTCGTAACGCATTCGCATCCGTGTGCCATTTGTGGACGTCGTTAAAGGCTCATCAATAGTGGTATCAGTTGTGGCGGTATTGTTTATCACCATGCCCTTTTTAGTGCTGAGAATACTCCTTGACAATTGAAGATTAGCGGTAATACGGAACAGTTGGATGTGGTTCGGTTCAAGTGGAAGTAGTATATGTGAATGCATGGGTGATTCACGATTACCATTTTGATCCAGAAGCAATATCGGATCGTGGATGGATCGAGGAAGTCCGTCATCTTCTCCCAATCTCCATTGTAACAGCAGCATTGGTGCTGTATGCTGGGAGCTGATTGTTAGATAATGGGCATCATTGATAGTGCGTAACTGTAGTTGTAAAGTTGGATCCTCTTCATCAAGCCAATGCTTCCAAGCTAAGATTCTCTTGAATCCACTCGAAACATCGATCCAAATCAACTCCCTTGAGGTCAACAGGAACCCATAATCATCTTTAGAATCACATGGGATGTAATCACGTAATTGGGACCATCTATTAGCAGCAATGATGTCATTAGTGGCACCTGTGGGCAGTGCAACAACCTTGAGGAATGCTCTCCCTAAAATAACAATCTCATTGGTATTGCAACCCCATCTGATGCGCTTAAAGTTGGAAATATCAGCCTCTTGGTTCGTTCCTCCTCTAAAGACAACATCGACTGCATCACGCTGTCCATTAATGGTAAAAACAATCCAATGGCCTTTCGAATCCACGCATGCAAACTGGGAGTTGTCAAAAGGGTTTGCTGCAGCATACGCCAAGGTGGACTTGAAATGTTCTCTTGCCTCAATACGTGCAATCATATTCAGAGTAACGCGCGATTCGTCCTTTGCTGAAGGTGTCAACTTAACGTGAATAACATAGAGAGAAGTCATGGTCCTCACTAACAGCACATCCTTGCGGATATCAAACGTGGCCATCGATCGAGAAATCTCCACCTGTGTGATACGTGTGTCCAATTGGAGTGTAGTTCCTTCAGCCGGGGTCGGACACTTCAAGACTTTGATACTATCGTCCTCCCCTTCCCAATGCACAAACTCATCAATCTTTCTGGTTATCCTCACAGCCAGCAGACTACCTTCATCCCCCGCGGCAAATGCAAACACCTGCTCCTTTACATGTGAATCAAACCGCGTCACTCCAGCAACATCCAAGGGTCGCCACACTAGTGCTGGATCGTAGATGTATTTGCTCTGCAGAAGGTTCTGTTGGCGCTCCTCCTTCGCATTCAATCGCACACCGGGTGGTGCCCGTACTTTGGGCACATCACTATTGTCTTTGTTACATGGGTCTAGTGCCGCTGGAACAAGGACACGCCGTGAGTGTGGTAGTTCATGAAATGGTAGGCCGCCTTCTCGCTGGCGGGAGAACACCCAGGGTTGGCTGGGGTCTTGACTGTAGAGTGGTATTGAGGGACCGGAGATGCCATACGTTAGCTGAACGCCCAGTCCGTCCTTCTGTGGCCACATTTGATGGATGTCTGGACTTAGAGATCAAGAAAATGTGTCAAAGCGAGAAATTTTTTGGGAAGGAAAGAGAAAGAAGCAAGAACATCCAAACACCAAACAGTTTACGCTATCAGTTCAGAGACGTCTTCTAAACGTTTTCAAGCCATATGGTAAGTATTCTTGTTGCTTAGACATCAATCTCATAGCTTGCTGAATTATGGCCTCTAAGGTGTGATTGCCAACTAAGGAACATTGCCGGTCCAGGTGAT
Source organism: Barnettozyma vustinii (assembly GCA_030569515.1). Taxonomy (NCBI): domain Eukaryota; kingdom Fungi; phylum Ascomycota; class Saccharomycetes; order Phaffomycetales; family Phaffomycetaceae; genus Barnettozyma; species Barnettozyma vustinii. Next base: position 36,634 of record JAJMLD010000088.1, on the reverse strand, counting down.
ATCTAAAGAGAAATAGGAATGTATGCGTCCAAAGTAATGTAGAGCTATCACGACTACACTCATGCAAGCCATTTCTCATGTATTCCACTTCCTTGTATAATCTTTTAATCTAATTCACATCATAAAGAACTATAGTTTCATCTTGTCAGCCAGCAAGCTTCCTTGTTCATACAACCCATTCAACACATCCAAAAACTTGGCCTTAGCTTGAACTCTTCTCAACTTCAAAGTTGGGGTAAGGACATCATCCTCAACCTTCAGTGGCTGATGATCATGGTGAATATGAACATTGTGAACCTTTTCAAACCCTTGTAGCAAGTGTGCAACATTTTTGTTCAACTCTTGGATCACAGCCTTCTTGATCTGTGGGTCAGAAATGTGGCCATGGAATTCTTCATTGTGTACCTGATCACTGCCCAAATGGTCGGCAATGAACTGCTTGAGTAAATCCTTGTCAAACCCAGCAACAGCGACAACGTAGTTCTTGAGTGAGTCACCATGAACGTAAAATTGGGTAAGAAGTTTATTGTTGGCAAGGTAAATGTTCTCGATCTTTTCTGGGGTGAGGTACTCTCCTTGGTTCAACTTGAAGAAGTTCTTGACACGGTCAATGATGTGGATCTTTCCAAACTTGTCCACAGTAGCAATGTCACCAGTCTTGAACCAACCAGCTTCTGGGTCATCATTGTCGAAAGTGGCCTTTGTTGCCTCTGGGTTCTTGTAATACTCCTTGAAAATCTGTGGACCACGCAAGAGAAGTTCGCCACGGGGATATGGTTTGTCTGCCGAAGTGTAACCCATGGCCTCAACATCCTTGAGTTTCATCTCTGTGGCAGCATTGACTGGGCCTACATTCCCAGGCTCGAGCGAGTTAAAGGGATCGTCACATGACATTACACCAAAGGATTCAGTGAGACCATAAGAGTTCTCAAAGCCAACATTGAAGGCATTCTTGAGGAATTGGATAGAGTTTGGGGAGATTGGAGCAGAAGCGGATTTGAGATACTTCACATTCTCAAATCCAATTGACTCCTTGAGTCGCTGAATCCCAGTGAGGTTGTTCAGGACCCAGTAGGCATCCTTGTCCACCTTGGGATTGAAGTTGTTTGCAGTCTTGGATGCCAGCATCTCTTCAAACTTCTTCTGAATAAAAGGGTTCAGGTCATGGACGTGTTTCTTAATCATGTTTTCGATACGAGAGTACACACGAGGAACACCAGTGAAGTAGTTTGGCCTCACGAGCTTGAGGTCATCAAAGAGGGATTCTGTGCCTGGTTTGGTTGGGAATGCCACTGCAAAACCACTTAAATTGGCCCACGAGATTAGCATGCGTTCGTAGATGTGTGCCAATGGAAGATAACTCAAAACGCGGATCTGCTTCTTGTTCTCGTCAATGTTGGTGGATGGTGATGGATCTGAGAGGTTTGGGGACTGGAAGGAGATGAAGCACGAGACAATACCAGCAACGGCGATGCGGTGGGTGATGACGACACCTTTAGGGTTTCCTGTGGTGCCTGAGGTAAATGATATGGTGTATGTGGAGTCTGGAGTAGGGGCGGTGATTTCTTCAGAGGACAATGGATGGCTCTTACCAATGGTTTCAATGGAGTGGAAGTCAAAGAGGGTAAGATCAAGGTTCTGGCAGAGTGTCAAGAGGTGTGCATCAGTTTCATAGTTGATGTCATCCATGGAAATCAACTGGATCAAACTGTTAAGTCCAAACTCCTTCTTCAATTGCAGCACCTTCATGATCTTGTCCTTGGAGAGAACCAGCACTGGGGATTTAGTGAGGTTGAGAATGTACTGACTCGAAGTGGGACCCAATGTGTCATACAATGCGGTGTTGGCGATACCCAAATCACGTGTGGCAAGGTCTGTAATCATCCACTCAACCCTGTTACTACTAAAGATAGACACAACGAGCTCCTCCTTGTCTTGGAATTTAGAGTTAAGCTTCAATGAGCGGATCAAACCAGAAGCAAAATGGCTCTTTCTTTGCCAAACTTCAGCATAGGTGAGGTAGTCAAAGTAGTTCTCATCTGGGTGTTTCTTGCCATAACAATAGTCTGTACCGAATTTGGCAAAACTCACCTCATCGTTGTCCTTCAAAGTGAGGATACCATCCTGCGATTCAATGAGGGTCTCTGGTGAGTAGCTGTTTCTGTAAATGGCAGAGTAGCCCGACTCTTGTGATCCCGGGACTGGCTGGGCCTTGTATTGTGACATTTGTGATTGTTTATCTTGAACGAAAGTCATGTATTAGTGGGTGTCCACACACTGCTTAAATAACAATGAAGAAACAACGGCACAGCTGTGCCGGCCTCCACAAATTGGTGTCACGGTTTACGTTATTATCCCAAAGAGGAAATAATTGTGGGGGTGGTAGAATACCGGATTCAGCAATGAAAACGTAGCATGGGGTGGAAAAACTCACAACTTGTTGGGTTTGATAAGGCTGCCCTCCTGGTACAGTTGCTTGATTTTGTCGGAGTGCACCACTTTGGCAGTGTTGCGCTTTAACTTAAAGCTGGGTGTGAGGGTCTCGTTCTCCACACTGAGGGGACGTAGCTCAAAGTGGAGGTTGTGGAGCTTCTCGAAACCCTGTAGGTCGCAGTCCCTGAGATTCCTCAACAGACCAGAGACAATCAACTGCTTGATCTTACCCAAGTTGACGAACTTTAGCAAGTCAATGTCAGAGAGATCCTTGATGAATTCCGATTGCAACTCTTTGGACAAGTACTCCTTCATGTTCGCCATGTCAACACCCGCAATTCCAATAAGATAATTCTGGTAGGAGTCACCATGTACAAATAATTGCGTTAGAATCGGGTTCTTGCTTAGGTAGACTGTCTCAATCTTCTCAGGTGTAACGTACTCGCCTTGGCTCATCTTGAAAAAGTTCTTCACCCTGTCAACAATAAACAGGTTCCCCTGTGAATCAAGACTGGCAATGTCACCGGTGTGATACCAACCCTCACTGTCAATGGCTTCATGTGTAGCCTTGTCATTCTGGAAGTAGTGTGAGAATTGGGATGCACCACGGATCAACACTTCACCTCGAGGGAAAGGTTTATCGTCAGAAATGTAGCCCATCTCTGGGACATCTTTTAGCTTGAGTTCCGAGTTGACTGCAATTGGACCAGAAGATCCAGCAATGGTTTCATAAGGATTTGAGTAAGATATGACAGAAAACAGCTCAGTGGCGCCATAAGAGTTGAGAAACCCACACTGAAGGACATCCTTCAAGAATAGAATAGATTCTTTGGAAATGGGAGCAGATGCACATTGTAGAAAACTCACATTCTCAAATCCCAAAGCTACTTTAACCTTGTTGTTTCTGTTTGGGTCATTAACAGGATACTTGGCCAATTCACTCTTGATGGCATTCTCCACCAATGTGAAGATTCGAGGGACACCATTGAATAAAGAAGGTTTGACAATGCGGAGGTCTTCAAACAATGACAGCATACCTGGTTTGGAAGGAAGAGCCAATGCGATCCCATAACTGAGTTCAAAGTTTGAGATTGATTTCTCATAGTTGTGTAGCAATGGTAAGAAGCACATGGTCTGCAATTGACGGCCTTTAGAGTCCCTGTTATGACGGAAATCACGTGTCTGCTCCTCAGTGAGCCCAACAGCTGGCTTTGGGCAATGGATAAAGAACCCAGTCACATTGGCAGTAGCCACAGCATGTGTCAGGTAAACACCCTTAGGCAAACCAGTGGTTCCTGAAGTGAAGGCCAAGGTGTATAATGTGTCTGGAGTTGGCAGATTGTAATCTTCAGGCACTGGCTTTTTCTTGCCCAGCGATTCCAATGATTGGAAATCTACCATTGTGACACCAACCTTTTGAGCCTTTTCAATGAGTGCTCTGCCTTCTTCATCTTGTAAACCATCAAAGCACACAAATGCCACAAGGGACTTCAACCCATAATCTTGCTTGATCTTGAGGAACTTCTCCACTAAATGCGCATTCAACACCAACACAGGAGAGTCAGTGACATCTAGGATGTAGTTGCAATTAGACTCACTCAAGGATTCATACAAACCACAGTTTGGCAATGAAAATGAGCGTGTTGCAAGGTCCAAGAGGAGCATCTCGACGCTGTTATGACCAGACACGGACACGACAAAGTTCGGTTTGCCTGAAGACGAAGAGGTATGCTTGGTGCTGTCAAATCCAGGAACCGTAGTGACAAATTGAATCAACCCAGATGCAAAGTCCCAACGACGTTGGTTGATAGTGTTGTAACTTTGAAAAGTGTAATAGTTATTCAGTTGCCCACTGGCGTCAGTAAGGCGTTCACCGAGACAGTTGTCGTTGCCAAAGAGGTTGACCGCATTCTGGAATAAGTCGTGCAAGGTGCTAAGCCCAGGAATGTGCGACACAAGCGAGTCTGGATGCGACGAGTTTCTATATATGCTTGAGCAGCCCGCTTTTTTGGTGCGTGGAAGAGCCACTGCCTTGTAGAGTTTCTCCTTTGGGAAAGTGTTGTGAAGGGAATTGAGGTGATGGAGAGTGAGTTGCATCTGGTGGAATAGCTTTATAAAAAAAGAGAAGTATTTAGAGAGGGAAATCTGAACGGCCGTGGCCCTTTATATACCCATGAGTGTTTATTACACACGGCGAGGTTTTAGAATCTGACCGTGCTGACCAGTTTGAAGTCGGGGTTTTTTTTTTGCTCCACATCTCATTTTTTTTTTTTTAATTGAATAGCCGTTCCTAAGCGAAGCTCGAGATTTTGTGTCAAACTATCAAAGAAAAAAAAAAAGAAAAATTAAACACATATCGTCATTTACTGTATAAACTATAGATTTGGTAATACATTACAATTTACCTCTCTGGTTCAACACCAAAGAACCCTCAGCGTACAATGCCTTTAAGTCATCCTCAAAGAACTTGGATGCCACATTTCTCTTGATCTTGAACGTTGGAGTAATGACACCATCAGAAAGCTTCAATGGCTCATAGGCAAACTTGAAGTTGTGGATCTTCTCAAACCCTTGCAGTCCCTGATCAGCAACCTGCTGGTTAATGTAGTTGATGAAGAAGTTCTTCAACTCAGTGGACGAATTTACTTTCTCCAGGATCTCATCGTCATTCAGGTCATTGAAGTGTGCACTGTGGTGACGCTTGTGGTAGTGCATCAAGGAAGTTCTCAATTGGATTGGATCAACACCAATGATGCTCACCAAATATGTCTGATAAGAGTCGCCATAAACAAACATTTGGGACATTAAACCAGCAACTGTACTGAGATACACGTTTTCAATTCTCTCTGGGGTGACATACTCACCTTGGGCCAGTTTGAAGAAGTTCTTGACACGGTCCACAATCACAATGCGACCATACTTGTCAATCTTGGCGACATCACCGGTATGGAACCAGCCATCCTTGGTGAGAACCTCGTCTGTGGCCTTCTGATTCTTGAAATATCCTGGGAAGATCTGATCACCACGTAGCATCAACTCACCAGTTGGTTCCTCCTTCTCTTTCCCGTTGGAATCATGGGTGATGTAATTCATCTCTGGAAGATCCTTGAGTCTGATCTCATTACAGACAGAGATGGAGCCACAAGTCTGGTCGTTTTGGTTGGATGTCTCGATACAAGTACCAGCAAAGGATTCAGTCAAACCATAACCCTGGTACAGTTCAACGTTGAAGGCAGCCTTGAGGAACTGAAGTGTCTCTTTGGCAATTGGAGCAGAACCAGAGATACACACCTCGACATTGTCAAATCCCACAGCTGCTCTCAACTTCTTCACGACAAAGGAGTCTAGATTCAAATAATCAGAGGAAAGTTTGTGTGAAGAATGGTTCGTTTCAGCAATCTTGTTGGACTTGTACTCTATAATCTTGGAGATCAGGTTTCTTCCAGTAAAACTGGAGCCCAAAGACATCTTGATTGCACTCTCAAACTTGGTGTAGACTCTAGGAACCAAAGTCACTAGATTAGGTTTGTACAACTTCAAATTCTCCACCAACTTCAGTGGCGATGGATCATGAGGGAAGGCAATCTCGAACCCTCTAGAGACATTGGAGTAGACGTTTAACAGCTCGTAAATGTGAGCTAAAGGCAAAAAGGCAAAGTACTTCACCTGTTTGCCCTTATAGTCGCCAGTCATCTTGATTTGGGACATCGTCATGGTGATACCAGAGACACCCATCTTGTGTGTTGTAATGACACCCTTTGGGTTACCAGTGGTACCTGAGGTGAAAGAGATGGACAACTTCGATTCAGCATTGGCTGGTTTGAGTGGTAATGGGTGGGCTCTACCAATCTGCAACACCTGGTTCCAGTCGAGCAATTTGATGCCACGTGACTCAGCTAAGTGGTAAAGGCCATAGTGCTCCTTGAAGTTAAGTTCATCCATCGAGATCAGAAACTTGAGGTATGGCAAACCTTCGCACTCGTCTGCATCTTCTGGGTCATTTTTGACCTTTTTCGACAGCTCAATCGCCTTCGTGATCTTGTCAGCTGTGGTGATGAGCATTGGAGACTTGGTGAAATTCAAAATGTACTTGGAGGTTTTTGGACCTAGAGTGTCATACAGAGCAGTGGTGACTAGATCAAAGGATTGACAGGCATACGATGCAATGACCCACTCTGGTCGATTTGGGGAAAATAGAGAGATGATCTCATCATCACTGGCATTGATCCCATTCAAGAGGTTTCTGATACCGGAGCCGAATTGGTCCTTTTCCTCCTTGGTCTCACGAAAGGTCCTGAATGTGAAGCTCTCCGCAAACTCACCATTCTCAAGCTTTAGTCTTTCACCCAAGCAGTTGTAGTCCGGATGCAGTTCAGCAACTTTCTCAAAATGTAACAAAACTGTGTCTAGTTCTGGAAGAATTCGGGTGACGAGCCCATCTTTAGAGAGGATATTTCTGTAAACGGAAGAGAATCCAGGCTCAACTGTCCCAGTGATAGGAACAGCCTGTTTGATGGCCTTGCCATCGAGCTGCTTGAACTCCTCGAAGCCTTCCAGGGGTAAATAATCCTCTACGAATCTGTCAAAATCAATGGAGCCATCGTCCTTTGTGAGCTCTTTTTGTACCTGTGGGCCAACCTTGTCAAGCAGAGAGATTGCCATTGTGGATATAATATGTGTTTGATAGTTGGTGATGATGATCTCTGTTGGTTGATCAAACGGCCATGGCTGTATTTATAACGTCAATGTGGGGGGCGGCCCAACGCGACTTGAATTTTGTACCTCGGTGAAAAAAAGTTGTCAACAGTTGGACATTCCGATGATGCACCTTCTCCACTTCGGCAAATTGTTTTTAACTGTCGTTATATGGTGTAGCATTAAAAGAACGTACTATATATTAGAACCCTGGAGCCGTCCATGGAGGGGGCTATCGGAAGCTTGGCTCAGTGACACACAAATCGAGCTTCTATGGACCTTTTGAGACTGAAATTGAGTGTTTTAGAGCTGACAGGAGGACACCCGAGGGAATCAAAACCATCACATCACACCGAGAGACATAAAGGCATCAAAAAATGTTATTCATCTACTCAACATACATATAATATTTCTTATTTTTAACCTGAATATATACTAAACGGTCTATTCATATCACATCAACAATCTCTAAACACGTTCTAAACCAAAAAAGCATAAAAAACGGCCAACCTATGGAACAAAGACAATCAATACCTTCACAATACCCACAAGGCAACCTCATATTCATAGCTCATAAAACTTAGAAAGTGGCGACGAATTGCTCGGTGGCAGTCTTCAACTTGGCCAAGTTCTCGTCAGACAATTGACCTTGCTCTCTGATAGCAGCCAAAATGTCAGCATTGTTGGACTTCAAGGAAGCCAAGAACTCAGTCTCAAACTCACCAATTCTCTCCAAGGCAACGTTATCCAAGAAACCGTTGACACCAGCGTAAATCAATGGGACTTGCTCCTCAGCAGCCAATGGGGAGTATTGGTTTTGCTTCAACAATTGGGTCAAACGCTCACCTCTAGCCAAAGTTTGCTTGGTGGAGGCATCCAAATCAGAACCGAATTGGGCGAAAGCAGCAACTTCTCTGTATTGGGCCAAGAACAACTTCAAGGAACCGGCAACTTGCTTCATGGCCTTAACCTGAGCGGCAGAACCGACACGGGAGACGGACAAACCAACGTTAATGGCTGGTCTGATACCCTTGTAGAACAATTCAGCCTCCAAGAAGATTTGACCATCAGTAATGGAAATAACATTGGTTGGGATATAAGCGGAAACATCACCACCTTGGGTCTCAATAACTGGCAAGGCGGTCAAGGAACCACCACCCAAAGTGTCGTTCAACTTGGCAGCTCTCTCCAACAATCTAGAGTGCAAGTAGAAAACATCACCTGGGTAAGCCTCACGACCTGGTGGACGTCTCAACAACAAAGACAATTGACGGTAGGCAACAGCTTGCTTGGACAAATCATCGTAGATGATCAAGGCATGCTTACCATTGTCTCTGAACCATTCACCAATGGCAGAGGCGGTGAAAGGAGCAATGTATTGAAGTGGGGCAGCCTCAGAAGCAGTAGCAGCGACAATGATGGAGTACTTCAAAGCATCATGTTGCTCCAAGGTTTGAACCAATTGGGCAACAGTGGATCTCTTTTGACCAACGGCAACGTAGACACAGTACAACTTCTTGGACTCGTCAGTACCGTCGTTCCATCTCTTTTGGTTCAAGATGGTGTCGATGGCAACGGCAGTCTTACCGGTTTGACGATCACCGATAATCAACTCTCTCTGACCTCTACCAATTGGGACCAAAGCGTCAACAGACTTCAAACCAGTTTGGACTGGCTCGTAGACAGATCTTCTTGGAAGAATACCTGGGGCCTTAACTTGGGCTCTGGAAGTCTTCTCAGCATTGATTGGACCCTTACCGTCGATTGGGTTACCCAAAGCGTCGACAACACGACCCAACAATTGTGGACCGACTGGAACATCGACAATCTTACCGGTACGCTTGACGGTGGAACCCTCCTTGACCAATCTGTCAGAACCGAACAAGACGATACCGACTTGACCTGGCTCCAAGTTAAGGGCCATACCCTTAACACCTGAGGAGAATTCAACCAATTCTTCAGCTTGGACGTTGTTCAAACCGAAAACACGGGCAATACCATCACTGTTTATCTTGTTAGTAACTTGTAATTTTTTTTTTTGCTTGAGGCTCGATCTCGATTAATATTGATTTTCGCTGAAAATTTTCAACGGGCCTTTTTCTCGGGTATGGTGAACAAAGCAAAACAACGACCAAATGAGATAAATCTGGACATCATCGTTATCAATTTGGTCTGAATCGTGGCGGAGGGAGACACATGGGTGTCAACTCCATATCAAGCTCCCTGGACAGTTTCAATTTAAAATGATATCTGAGCCTCGGATCTGATGAATAAAAATACTTACCCAACGGACAAAACTCTACCGGTTTCGTTCAAGTTAGCTTCCTCAGAGACACCTCTGATTCTCTCTTCCAAGATGGAGGAGACCTCAGTTGGTTGAGCCTTGGCGGAGGCGAAACGACGACCAGCGACGATCAAAGCTGGACGAGCCTGGGTTGCTTGTTAGTATTTGGATCGAAGATTGGTGAACACACCTGTATGAGACGAATTGGATTAAGAAATCAGTGAGATATGACTGTTAGAGAGCACTGGGATTTGGATCGAATGACTGTTAATGTTTGTAGTGTTGTTTTCATGGATACCAAAATTCAATTGGTTTGATTGGACAGATCAACCCTGGAGCAATGGGCACTATTAATCGACACTGAGGGAAAGAGCAAGATTTGCAGTTGCTCATGCACACATTGTCACAGAGGAGCATCAATTGAAGACCTTCTGACAATGGATTGACCAGTCTTAGGTGTGGTGATTGCTGTGTTTGTTGATTCCCTTAAACTCATGAAAGCTTCTCCAATTCACAACCTTCCTCGGACAATACTTACAACACGGTTGATGGAGCGAGCAGTGTTGGCAGCAACAACTGATCTAGCAGCAGTACGGATGGCAGTACGTGAAAGCATTGTTAAGTTTGGTTGAACTTAATAAAAAGTGTTGGGAAAAAGAAGGTGAACTTTTGAAAAAAGGAGCCGCCGTTTTTTTTGGGAGGTTTTTTTCATTGGCCTCGAAATCAACTTGCGAATTTCATTGGCCGGTCGGAAGTTTGGCCGGGTTACCCTCGGAACATAATACTGACGTTCTGCAATAAAGTGTTCAGTCACGTGAGGATTTCGCGAAATTTCTTGTCTAAAACCCCAAGTTTGTTTTGTTCATGATGCATCACGCAGTCAGCTAAATTGGATTGCTACTCCACATAGTATCGTATCTGACTAGAATTCTGGAATGTTGACTACTATCAGCTCACTATATTGCGGAGCTAGTTGACAACGCCTTTTAGCGAAGAACCGTTTCCTTATTGCTACAGATCCTTACTCCAGATCCACAAACACAAACAAAACATCACAGCCCACAATGATTTTGGGTAAAGAAAAACACAGAGGTGACAATAATGCTGCTGCGCCCCGGACCGTTTCGAAGAGCTATCTATGGGTTATGTTAGTTCCATTCGCCGCTCTAGTGGCCTTTGTGTGCTGCTGGGTTCCCTTCACGTACTCACAGATCCCACACAAGCAGCTGCTCTTCACTCATCATAACAGACCCAGAGTCGTCAAGCTGAAGCATGGTCACACGGTCTGCACTGAGCCGCATATATTGTCCCTTTGTGAGAAGTCTTATATGGTGTTCGAGGCCATTGCCGATGCAATGAATGTTTTCTACGACAGACATGACAATGTTTTAGGACACACCTACTTCTCTCCAAATGCCTATTCTCGCCAGGCCTATGTTGCTAATGGTTACATTGGTGCAAGGATCTCCACATTGGGGCAAGGGTTCTCCTTCGATGAGATTAACACACACACTGAGAATGTCACTGATGAGGTGTTACAGAATGGCTGGCCACTTTTCAACAAACGTTACACAGGTGCCTTTGCTGCTGGGTTCTTTTCCTTACAGGAGCGTTTACCAGATACCAACTTTCCAGAGTTGTATGCTGATGGCTGGGACAGTGTTGTTTCCAGTTTGCCATACTGGGCCAATTTGGACATAGTTCTTGAGAAGGATGGCGAGTTGTACATATTCAACCCAGCCACGGTTGAACCAGAACAGATTTCAAACTACCACCAAAATTTGTCCTTAGCAAATGGTGTTGTGTCCACCAAATTGACTTGGTTGAATGAGTTAGAGGTGAACATTGACGTCTTTGCCCATAGGGACAAGCAGAACTTGGGGATTTTGACACTGAATCTCACTCCCTTAAAAAATGATTTGAAAGTAATTCTACGAAGTTCATTGGACTTCAACACCAGTCAAAGGACTGCATTGAGTGATTTCGGTTACGATGAGGAAGGTATTTACATGGTTGTGAGACCAGAAAATGTTGATTACTCCACTGGGGCAGTGGTATCGAAGATTGGAACCACTGAACCTACCAGGATGTACATTGACGGCGAGAAGGTGATTGAAGAGCTCCATGTTCAGTTGAAGGAAGGAGAGAAGCATGAAATCACAAAATTCACATCCATTTCGACAACTGAGACAGATAGAAAGGGCGAGGTTGACGTGGATGGCCATCGAGAGCAACTTTTGAAGGCAAAGGAGGCATTGGTATTCTCACTAAGTCCTACTGAAGAGAAAATTAACCACCTGAAAGCTTGGAGAGAACTCATCGATGATGTGGATATCTACTTCCCAGCGGATCCCTTATTGACGTTAACTGCGCAAGCGTCTCTTTTCCATTTACTTGCCAACACAGACGCACGCTCGAAAGGATTGACTTCAGCATTGTCACCTGCGGGTTTATCATCAGACAGTTATGGTGGTATGGTTTTCTGGGACACAGATTCGTGGATCGTGCCTGGTATCGCGCCCTTTTACCCTGACGTTGCTAAAGCCATCAACAACTACAGAACATACACACACAAACAGGCGAAAGCGAATGCCGAACAACATGGCTACAATGGTGCTGCGTACCCTTGGGTTTCTGGCAGACATGGAAATTGCACATCTGCTGGTCCATGTGTTGACTATGAGTATCATATCAATGTTGATGTTGCATTGAGTTCCTGGTTGTTGTACATTGCTGGTGAGAGCGAGGAGTACTTGAGAGATGTCTCATGGCCATTGATGAGAGATGCATCTGATTTCTTGTCACACTATTCTAAATTTGATCCTGAATTGGGACAGTTTGTCACTACCAACTTGACTGATCCTGATGAGTATGCTAATCATGTTGACAATGGAGCATTCACTAATAGTGGTATTGATGCATTGTTGAAGACAACCCTCCGTGTTGCTCATCATCTTGGTGAAGGGATTAATCCAAGATGGGTTGAAGTAGTTGGCAATATTCATCTTCCAAAGTCAGAGGGAGGCATTACCTTGGAGTATACGGGAATGAATGCATCAGTGTCTATCAAACAGGCAGATGTGGTTCTTTTGACATTTCCATTGGATAACGTCATTGAAGAGGAGAAGTCAAGGACGGATTTGTTTTACTATTCCTTGAAACAAGCTGACATTGGCCCTGCAATGACTTTCCCTGTGTTTACTGTTGCCTCCCTAAGATTATTGGATTATGGATGTTCCTCCCAGAGCTACTTGAAGAAGTCTGTTATTCCATATATCAGATCTCCATTTGCTCAGTACAGTGAGCAGGCTGACGACAATATCTTGACTAATGGCGGAACACATCCTGGATTCCCATTCTTGACTGCACATGGTGGTTATTTGCAAGCTGTTGTGTATGGTATCTTGGGGGTCAAGTACTCGAATAGGGTGAATCGCAGGACCAAGAAGATTGAGAGGTTCTTGAAGTTTGACCCTGTCAAGACACATGCGTTACCTGGTGGTGTCATGATCAAGGGTTTCAAGTACATGGGTCAGAAGTTGGATATTATTTTGACAGACAATGAAGGGATAATCAGGCATCATGGGAGCAAGCCAATCAATGTTGAAGTCCAGCCAAGAAACCCAAAGAGTGGAAACTACACCATCAAACCCCGTACTGAGTTTATTGTGCCAGCTTTTGAACCTCACCAGAACATTGAAGGTTCGTTTAGTGAGTGTCAACCAGTTGCTAACTTGACAGCTGGTGCCCCAGGTGAAGTTGCACTATCAGCCATTGATGGGAATAATTACACTTACTGGAAACCGTTGACTAGAGAACCAGGGAAATTGTTGATTGACTTGGGATTCAAGAGGGCGATCAAAGAGGGAGTTGCCATATGGGGTGCAAGACCTGCAAAGTTCTTAAGTCTATACGCCTACAAGCACACTGATAACTTACTTGAAGACAACTTTTCTGATTTCCTGATGGGTTATGACATCACCCAGTTTGAGAAAGTTGTGGATAACTTACCCATCACCATCAGCGAGCCATTCGATCCAAGGTATTTGACAGAAGTGAAGTTGTTTCCTAATAATGAGACATTGTTTTCAGTGAACCGGGACGGGGTTTACTCAAGGTATGTTATTGTTGAGATTGTCGATGCCATTGATGAGGATGGGGATGAAGGAGCGACTTTGAATGAGTTTGCATTGTTTTAGAATGGAGCATTTAATGCATTATGAACTGATCAAACTGTTGTAGGGTTATCTCTAGATCGGAGGTATAAAAAGAAGGGATAATGTATGTAACCTCGGCACCACCTCGTACCGTACTCCTTCGGCGAGATCTCAGATCTCAAGTTTAATGCAAGAGGGCAGCCTGATTGACTGTGACGCACATCAAAGTGCAGAAGAGGCACGCTAGATTTACACGTTTTCGGTAAATGAGAAACGCCGTGAGCCACCATGACAAAAGAGGGAGGGAGGGCCCAGTGAAGGAGCGAACAGTTTTCTGAGATTCATTGAACAAATTAACTTTCGCCCAGTATGGTTCCTCCCAGGGGATTAAGGGGTCAAGGGGCCTGGATGTTTGTCTCACTGGCCTCGTTGACATTCGCCCGAGTCTTTAAGCGGTGGTTCTGAGTTGTGGTTTGGTGAAATTTGGGGCTGTCAACTTCGAAAAGATGAAAACAAATTTTGTGCATGAGACACTTGTACATGCACGCAATAAAAATAAATCACTGCCTCGAAACGGGTCAAAAAAAAAAAACGACTAAATCAGCCAATCAGATCTCGCGATGTGTGACCGAATCTGGAAGGTGAAAAAACAGAACGATGCAAGACACGTCTTAAAAAGGGGACCCCTCCCTCTCTCTAGATCTTCCAAATCTTCGTCACACTTCACCCATCATCACGAGAACCATCGTTGCACTGATAGATTCACGACAGAGTTGATATTAACGAATGCAACTCTCTACTTTGACACTCGCTTTGGGCTCTCTGATGGCTGTCGCGTCAGCACAGCAGGAGGAAGTCTTCACCTGTAATGCTAACCAACCTTGTCCAGAATCGCAGCCATGTTGCAACCAGTTCGGTACTTGTGGTACTGGCTTCAACTGTCTGGGTGGTTGTAACCCAATTTCCTCCTTCAAAGCAGAAGCATGTATGCCAATGCCAATCTGTAAAGATGTTGACACCACTTTTGGTGACAAGAGCTCCTTCGTGTCTGTCCAGGACTACTTGGGTGACGCTGAGGAGGCCGACTGGGTCTACTCTGGCTATGTCGAGGACTACGGCGACTCCACCATTCTGGCCATGCCAAAGAACACCACAGGTACTGTCCTTTCTTCTTCCAGATACGTCTGGTATGGTAAAGTTGGTGCCAGAATGAAGACCTCGAGAGGCCAAGGTGTCGTCACTGCCTTCATCCTCTTCTCTAACTCCCAGGATGAAATCGATTTCGAGTTTGTCGGTTACAACTTGACATCTACAGAGACCAATTACTACTACCAGGCCGTCCTGGACTGGACTCATGGTAAGTTCTTCGAAACTTCTGATACCTACGCCGAATTCCACGACTTCCATGTCGAATGGACTCCAGAAGAGCTCAGATGGTACGTCGATGACCAGTTGCTCAGAACTTTGACGAAGGAGGAGACTTTCAACAAGACTGACAACACCTACTACTACCCACAGACACCATCCCGTGTTCAATTCTCCATCTGGCCAGCCGGTTCAGAGAGCTCTGCGGTGGGTACCATCGAATGGGCCGGTGGTATCATTGACTGGAACTCCCAAGACATCCAGGACTATGGCTACTACTACGCTATCTTGGACAGTGCCTACATTGAGTGCTACTCTCCACCAAACAACACCAGACGTGTTGGTTCAGGTGATGTCTCCTACATGTGGGACGGTTCTGGTAAGTTCAATCAGGAGAACATCTTGTTGACTGGTAACGATACCGTGTTGGCCAGCAGCAAGAACACTGGTCTGGACCCTGGTGATGTCTCTTCCTCTTCCTCTGCCTCCTCTTCCTCTGCCTCCTCTTCCTCTTCTGGATCTTCCAAGTCTGGATCTTCCACTTCGAAGTCCGCTGGTACCAGCAGCACATCCAAATCCACTGGCACTTCAACTGGCACTGCTACCACTGGTAGCTCCTCCACTTCTGCCTCTAGTACCGTCACTGGTTTCAACCAGTTCGCCAGCGGCGCCTCTTCTTCTACATCTACCTCTGCGAACGCTGCTGGTATGGCTCACTCTGTGAATGGTTTGTTGTCCGTCTTGGTTGGTGCCTTGGCCTTCTTCACATCATTCTAAGTACTCTGCTCACGCCTTGTGCGTTAGTGGAACTTTAAAAGTACGAAATGAACTCTGGTTTAACGTTTAATGCATTTTGATTTAGGTAAGGACCATTGTAACTTATCTGCAAAGACATTAACTGAATATAATGCGATCATTAGAGCAATGCCGGTAGCCCCATATCCCACCAAATTTATCCATCAACCTCCACATCATCGTCATCATCATCAAGGTATCCCACAGTCTCTGCACTTTTATACTCATCAATCACCCCCTGAACTGTTTCTCTCGACTCATTGAATTCACCCAACCCGTCTTGAAACAACTTACCATCCTTATACCCACCAACAAAAGCAGTACGGCGCATGATTTTGTCATATTGTGTGCATGTCTTCTCCAAAAGTGTTACGATGGAGGATGTGTTGGCAAGCATCAGCCCCGAGGGATAGTTGGAGTTCTGTGTAGCGTGATGCTGGGACTTCTTACCATATGCGACATGCAGAGAGGATGAGCTCCATGGGACGTATTTTGCCCTCTGTTGAGCCTTTATTATGGCCTTCTGGATATCACTTTGGTCAATGTCTCCCTGGAGAAGGTTAAATATGGAGATGTAACTAGAGTGTTTGTCTTCAACATCAACCATTTTGAGTTTCTTGTCAAGGAGCTCTAGCATGATGTCGTACCCTGTGGATTTACGGATACTTTTAGCGTCAGTGACGAAATCAGAAGTGTATGGTGTGTAGCTGGGTATAATGAAGTGGAGATCTGGGGTCGGGATCAGCGTGGATATTATGCTTGTGAGGGAGTTGTACATGTAGCCTGGGTACCTAAGAGTATTTGTTGTGGAAGCCATTATAGTTGCAATCAGTTGGTTTGTTTGTTGTGTGGTTGGACTTGAGCTTTGGAAAACTTTGATGGCATTGTTCAAAAGAGCACTGTTTTCAATAACAATGTTGGAATCTGAGGATTCAATTAGTCTTTTGAGTGTCAGCACCGTGTTGTATGGCTGAACCACGACATCTGACGATTGTACACTCTCTGGGAAGACGGAACACGTCGTAGTGAGTTTCTTGTTGTAACTGTCATTGAGAATCTCCAAAAGATACGATCCAACACCAGAACCAGTACCACCTGCGACCGAGTGGAAGAGTTGGAATGCCTCGAGGTTGTCACAACTATCCAACTCGCGGTCAATCATCTCTAAGAACAACTCTCGTTCACCTTCTGCGTAATCATAACCCTTAGACCAGATGTTACCAGCACCAAGACCCGTGTTAGACACATGGACATTCCTGTCATTGAACAGATGTGTAGTTTGGCTATTGATGTCGTTGATCACACCCGGTTCCAGATCTACGAGCAGTGCACGCGGCGTGTATCTGTTATCGCCATTGTTGTTAAAGAACACGTTGGTTTCATCCTCGCGCTTCTCAGTCACGGCGCTCAGGCCATCTGAACCAATGCGGTGCTCCTTACATAGTTGGTTCCAGAACTGGTGGCCCACTTGGTTACCGCATTGGCCAACTTGCAAAGTGATGATTTCTCTGGAGTTATATTTGTAAGTATGTGGGTTTCTCGACAATGAGATTGGTTTAACTCACGGCATGACGCGCTTTTGAAGGTGTGCTGCGGGTGAAAGTGTGTTTGTTTGTTTTGGAGATCTTCTATTTTGATTTTTGGGATTTGGGGTTTTGATTTTTTTTTTCTTACAAGTTTGAGTTTTGTTCAAAGTACAAGAACATGAACAAGTTGTTGATTTGTCATGACTTATGTAAAATATCACTGATTTCTGATTTCTGATTTCTTCTGATATGTAGAGTAGACAGCGACTTTGCGAAGAAACTTATTTGGAAAAAGTAGAGAGTAGCCGCAAAATTGTCTGACTGATAAGTATGTTTCCATTGCTTACGACTATTTTTAAGATATAGTCATAGAATAGTCATGAAAATAGTTAAACCGCTGTTCTTGGTTCGATTCTTCCTGTGTGGACGGTGGTCCGAGGGGCTATGGATGTAATGGTCCATAATTATTGTCGAGCTCGGCTGACCGCCACTTTCTTTGAGTCTACTGAATTCTGCCGGACATGAAGCAGTCCTACGGTGTACATGTACTGTATACATAAATGGGTTGCTTAAGAAAGGACAAATCGTTGACAAATCGTTGACAAATTCAGGTTCTCTTCGTTACCTACACTCTAGTCACGTGAAAATCGCGACTATCACACAGCTGTATACTGATTTCAGAATTTATATCCATAAATCTGACATCTGATGTGTTTGATGAGCTGATTTCTTCAATTAACCTACAGACAAAACAGACACTTTCTCCCGAAATGTCTTTGAAGCCAAACGGTCATGTTGCTGTGATAGGGTCAGGAATATCATCTCTGACATATACCTACTTCCTTACGAAACTGAGACCAGATATCAACATCACTGTTTACGAGTCGCTGAATAGGCATTCAGGGTACATTCACTCGAAGGAATGTACTTACGATGACCAGCGCGTAATTTTACAGAAGGGACCACGTACATTGAGGAGTGTGAGCTCAGGGACGCTAGTGATACTTGATCTTGTGAAGAAGCTAGGACTCCAAGACGAAGTGAAGTATATCAAGAGCAGCGATGTGTCGAACAAGAAGTGGATCGTTGCAACCAATGGTAAGGATCTGATACAGCTACCAAACTCCTGGTCCAGTTTCCTCAAATTCTATATGGGGGATGTCATTGACTTGACCAAGATTGGCTTCAGTTTGCTCATGGAGCCCTTTGTTCCCCTAAAGACAAATACAAAAGATGAAACCATCCATCAGTTCTTCAGCAGACGTTTGAGTCCTCTCGTCACTGAAAAGTTTGTGAGTGCGGTTTATCGTGGAATATATGCTGGGGACGTTCGCCAACTGAGTATAAATGCAGTGATGCCTTCCTTAGTTAAAATGGAACAGGATCATGGGTCTATAATGAGGGCAATGTTGGCCAAATTGGAGTCTAAAGAGCCCCCAAAACCACTTGCTGATGATTTGGTCAAATATAGTGAGACTTTCAAGATTCCAGATAATGAGTTTCTAGATATCAAGGCAAAGTTGAAAGGTGTGCCAATGCTTGCCTTTTCAAGGGGAATGTCTTCTTTTACTGCTGGCCTTACTAATGCACTAGAGAAGAACCCAAATGTGAGTTTCAGACTAAATACTCCTGTAAAAACTATGACCTACTTGGATGGCTCCTTGGTTATCAATGAAACAGAGAGCTATGACCACGTCAGATCCAGCATCAATTCCAATAAACTGATGAAGATAGTTGGCCATTCCAAGGCTGAATTGCTATTGACCTACGTTGATATCTACATGGTTAATGTGTTCATCCCAAGTAATGAACTGAAAATTAATGGTTTTGGTTATCTGGTGCCATTATCTGCCGAAAACAAGGAGGAACTATTGGGATGCATATTTGACAGTGACATTGAGAAGAACTCACACTACCTGTTCCCAAAGGGAACTCTTCCAGACAGAAGCAAAGAATACACCAAACTCACACTTATGTTTGGTGGTCACCAGTGGCTAGGCAAGAAAGAAAGACCAAGTGATGAGGAAATGAAGAGACGCACCCTTTCTGTCCTTCAAAGACATCTTGAAATCACTCTAAAGCCATCTGACATAGTTGACCAGACGTTTATTCCACAGTGTATTCCACAATTTGAAATCGGTTATGTTGATCAGAAGCAAAAGTTCCACAGTTGGTTGGAGTCTGAGTTCAAGGGTAAGTTGAATCATGGTGGTATGAGTTATGGAGATGGTTGTGGTGTTCCAGATGTGGTGATGAATAGCTTCAATGACGCTTGTGCTGTTTGTAAATAGTTTATTAGAGCATACATTTGATTGTACTCATGTATAGCAGATAGTAAGGGACTGGTGACGTATGTGCTCTTACCAAAAGAAAACACCGGGTAACATTCACCCAACCACAACACATTTTCTTTTGATATTGAGATCAGATCAACACAGACGTCCCACAGCCACAAGTTCACATCACCATGTCTACGCATACATTACACGTTTCAAATCTTCCGTCAGAGCCTATATCCACCATAAGGCAGAACCTCAAGATCTTGTTTTCTACGTACGCTGAAGTACTCGATGTCAACACAAAGAAAGAGCTTCCGAGACAGGCCTTTGTGATACTCAACGACACGAATGCGGCTAAACTTGCATTGAGGGAGCTTCAAGGGTTTAAATTTTTGGGGAATGAACTTAAGCTTGAATTTGCAAAGAAGCAGAGCCACTTGATTGAGAATTTACAGCATTAATGAGAGATGATAGATCTTACCGAAATGTAGGCCTTCCGATTTCCTGTGTCACGTAACACACCTCCTGACAAATAAGTTCTCTCAACTCTATTCAAGAATTAGAGCGTTCGACGATGATCCTCAACTGGAATAATCAGTGAGCCACTAGTATCAACATCCAACCAGGACTCATTGTTTGCATTAGCGTGAGAGATGACATCTGAAGTCGCTGTTCCAATACTAATGGAGCCACCACACTCTTAAACTGTACACGTATACTACATTGTGTCTAAATTGGTACTCTTTATATACAAGGGGATCATTAATCACAGATTTCATCACTGGGTTTTCTCAAGCTTCAACCATTATAGGGAATGGCTGCTTCCCCTTGTCCTTACGGCCATCGCTTTCCGGAGTCTCAACAACAGTATTGGTGGTGGTTTTCGCTTTACTTAAGCTCTCACCATTGACAATCTTGACAATTTCATCCTTGTTCAATGTCTCGTACTCAACTAGACCCTGAGCGAGTCTCTCAAGCTCCAAGGATTTCTCAGTCAGCATCTTTCTGGTTCTCTCCTCACTAGCTTTCAACATATCCACCACTTCTTGATCAGCAGTGTCTCTCAATTTGGCAGACCAGGATTCCCATTTCTCAGCCAAACTAATTGGCCCAACCTTCTGACTCATGCCGTACTGTGTAACCATAGCTCTGGCAGTGTTGGTGGCACTGCTCAAGTCAGAACCACAACCACTGGTGGTGTTTTCCAGCCCGTAAATCAACTCCTCGGCAATCTTACCACCCATACAAACATCGAGTCTAGCGAGACACTCCTTCTGGGTAATATCAACTTTGTCCATCTCTGGCAACTGGAAGGTAATACCCAGGGCTCTACCTCTAGGAAGAATGGTGGCCTTGTACAGAGATGTGGCGCCTGGTGTGTAGAGAGCCATAATGGCATGACCAGCCTCATGGTATGCAGTCATTCTTCTCGCAGCCTCAGTGATAACCATAGTCTTTCTGGCAGCACCCATCAGGATCTTGTCCTTGGCCCATTCAAAGTGGCTCATGTCGACAGAGAGGGCATTCTGCTGGGACGCATACACAGCCGCTTGGTTGACAAGGTTCATTAGTTCAGCACCAGATAGACCAGGAGTACCTCTGGCAATGATAGTTGGGTCAACCTCCTTGGAGATCTCGACATTCTTCATGTGATGTTTCAAGATGGCAGCACGGCCTCTGACATCTGGCAAGTCGACGTTAACAACCTTGTCGAATCTACCTGGTCTGGTCAACGCCTTGTCTAGAGATTCGGGGAAGTTAGTGGCACCAATAATGATGATACCTGAAGTTTGTGAAAATCCATCCAACTCAACAAGCAATTGGTTCAAGGTTTGTTTGGCATATGCCTGGTCCTTAGGGTTACGTTTTCCTCCAATGGCATCCAATTCATCAATAAAGATGATTGCTGGGGAGTGGGCCCTGGCCTGGGTGAACAATTCACGGACTCTCTTTGCACCGACACCCACATACAGCTCGTCGAACTCAGAACCAGACATAAAGAAGAATGGAACGCCAGCCTCACCAGCAGTGGCACGGGCAAGAAGCGTCTTACCGGTACCTGGGGGACCCGTCAACAGGACACCCTTTGGCAACTTACCACCAAGACCAGTAAACTTAGTTGGATCTTTTAAAAAGTCAACAATTTCTTCAAGCTCAGCTCTAGCCTCGTCAGCTCCCTTCACGTCGTCAAACTTGACAGTAACCTTGGAAACATCGATGGACTTGTCATTGGCCTCAGTGTTCTTGAATATAGTACCACTCTCAACAAGGAAGGTGAATCCCTCCATGGCACCCCACGTCAAGAGACCAATAGGGATCAACCATTTGATCCACTTGGAGATCATACTCCAGGTGCTCTCAGAGACAATGACGTGAATTGGTTCATATCTGGAGCCAAAGTTCAAACCTGGAGCGAACTGGGCACCACCGGCAGAGCTGCTAGTACCCGCAACACCACCTGAGGCCAAACCCTGTAGAACAGCTTCAGCCTCCTTCAACTTACCAACTTTCTTCAGCGCCTGTGAATATAGCTGGGCACATTCCGGAGAATTTGCAATACCTGGAGTCTCATATCTGGAAACAACATACTGTGGATAATTGGCATCAAGGAGACCCTTGTAAAAATCAGCCTGGGCTTGAGCATTGTTGATCTTCTTGTTTGCAATCTGCTCTTTAGAAGCCAAAAGTTGCTGAATGCTCGAAGATGCGTATCTCACAGCGATTCTTGTGATAGGAAGAAGCTGTCTCGCAGAGGAGATGGCGACGGCTCTCGCCACCAACGATCTGCTCAACATTAAGATAGAATGCCCAAAAAAAATAACAGGAACTATAACACTGATACGGGCACCAGAAAAGAGCAGTTAAACAGCGATTACTTTGTCACAGTTAGCTTTTGCAATACAGACAGTGTCAGCAATGAGCGAAAGCACTGCAAGATTGTGGATAACTTGAGCTGATTTGGTGGGGTTTTGGGCAAAGTGGAACCGCTCCCCGTTCCTTTTTTTTTCGGTGGCAATACAGAGAGATTCGCGAAATTCGCGAAGTGCCACCCCCCCGACAAAGCCGGAAGCATTGAACGGAGCTTCAACTTGAAGTGCATTTAAAGGTCCGGACTTTTGTAACTAAATATCCATGTTCCGGTGCTTAATAGTCGATTGAATCGAGTGGACTGTGGATTTAACATATTATTAGGGAAAATGACCTACCTACAATGTACCATGTGTTTCAATGTTTGCATGCATTTGTGACTACATTGCGTCAGCCAGTCCACTGATCTGCAAGTCAGTCAAGGACTCATTGTTTTCAATAACCAAAGAGTGTTCGTTGGCAAGATGAAGCAAACAGATAAAGTAGAAACTAGTGGAGAGATCCTTTTTCTCCTTGGCTTTGTACATCCGCGTTGTATCCTTGACAATCTGGCTGAACTGCTTGGTATCTGCCGGTTTGGCGGGTTCTGTATCATCCTTCTCCTCTCTTGGCCTCTTCTGTCTCTCCAGCACTTTCCATAAATTATCCTTCAATGCTTTCACATTGACATGCTTTGCAGCCTTGGCAAATGCAAGACCAGCAGTGCCACGCTTCCCAATCTTACTGGACACAAGTTGAGTTCCATAGTTGGTAGCACCCGTGTCTTCAGGACCATCATCATAGTCATCAAAGTCAACACCACCATCATAATCATTATCAAAGAAGGGATTATCATCCTCTTCTGTCTTTATAGGTTCGTCCCTTTGGTTGTCGTAGTTGTCTGCCCAAAAGGTGGCATCCAAGTCAGGATTCACATCATCAAGAATCTCAATAGTCTCTGGCTTGGCCTGCTGCTTCTTGAAGAAGTTTAGTCTAACTTCTGGCTTACCAAAAAGGCGAGTCAGTTGTTCAGATGCAAAGACCTGTACATCAGGTATGAGATTTCTTGTGGCCTCTTGTGCCTTCTTGTCTGCTTCTGAAAACGTGATATTACCTCTTCCCTTCTTGAAGATACTCCTCTCGAATGCAATAAGGTCCTCCTCGTCCAAGAAATTGATGGCTGAAACTTCCTTTCTTCTCTTCTTAACATCTGGTTCGGAACGTTCAAATCCAGACCCATCAGTAGGCTGACGGCTTTCTTTATTCCTCTTCAGATTCTTCACTCTCCAGTGTTCGGGGCCAGCCCAAGTTGGCTTGATCGTGTCATCAAAATAGGCCATTAAATCGTGATCCATAACGCCATCAAGAAGTTCAGATTGAACTGGGGCAACTGAGTGTTCAGCAGCCGTGTACTCCTCCTCATCTTGCATGATAACGGCAGCAGCGCCGCCATCCATCTCACCAAAGGAGTCATCGCCACCAAAGTCTGTGTCGGTATAGTTGTCATAGTCTGGCTCATTTGTGTTTTCATAATCTTGTGGAACCGCATGAGATTCGAATCGAAGGGTTTCATTGTGCTCGTTAAAGGCCTTAAGAATGTTTTTGGCCTTTTGAGTATCGGCCAAAACAGTGGTCAGATGGCCATATGAAGGACACAAAGTGACTTGATACAAGTTTTCATCAAAATCATAAATGATGCTCTTCAAGGAGGAAATGTCAATCTGGCCATCTTCTATTCCAGTCATCTCAAAGTCATCTTCGCCATCATCCACTTTGATATCCCCATCATCTTCTGGGATCGTCGCCAATGACTTCCCTTCCTCAACATCATTGGTGTTGGATGCACTCGCATCAAAGACGACTCTGAGTTGCTTGTCCATGTGTAATGTGTTCAATAACAGACTCTTTGAACCACCTTCATCAAATTCGGCAAGAGTCTTCTTGAACAAGGGATCAATCGCCAGCTCCACTTCGAGCTTCCTCATCTCAATACTTGATTCGCTCGCGAGTGTACTGTCCTGGTTGCCATTGCTTGTATTCTTCTTGAACTTGGTCTTCTTCTTTTTCTCTTCATCACCAAACTCTCCATCTTCTTGTTCCTCTTCTTCTTCTTCATCTTCTTCTCCATCATGATCCAGTGTCCGCTTAGCAGCCAAACCACTTAATAATCTACCCGTTTCAGTGGCCACAGAATCGACCCTAGAAGTATAAATCTTAACACACCCATCCAACGTAGCACTCGCCTTCTGGAAACTGATACTGTTATCCGACCCCTTCAACACATCCATCTTATGAAAGTAGTCAATCAAACCCAAGTTCCAACTGTTCGTCGCATTGATCTTGTTGTCGGTGGTCATCTTGATCCACTCCTCAAAGTTCGCATTCACTGTGTGTTTGTCTTGGATGGCGCCAATATCTTCAAAGAGCGAGGCTGCGCTTCTCTCATCAGTACCTTCATCAAGACCCCTGCTCAATTCCTCACGTAGTTTGGCAGCACCGCTCACGCGGCGCGTATCCGATCCTTGAAGGCGCTGCTTAACAGCCTTGGAGAGATGCGCCATTGATGCATTCACGCGTGTTTTGCTAATCTCTTTTGATGGTATTCTTGTTTTGTTGTTGATCTATCGTTTCGTGAAGTGAAAATACGTAGCTATGACAACAAAGGAGGAGTTCTCTCTTACATAATCTTGCTGATATAATCATATTTCGTCTCAAAAGTGATGCAGAGTTGACTTCACGAAATTGCCCAAAAGAACGTTGTGGACTGCACTAGCATGAGTGAAAGAGTGTCACTTGACGAGTTGTATCGCCGATCAAGTCAGTATCGTCTATGGTCGTATACAGTTGAAGAGCTTGCTCAAAAGAGACAGGAAGTCAATGAGAAGGGCCGTCGCAAAACCCTCGACAGAATTCAACAGAATCCTGATGTGGACTCAGAGCTGATTGAGGTCGTATCGGTGGAAGAGGAACAACAGATTGTGGCATTCAATGCAAGAAGAGTGAAACAGCTGGCGAGATTGTACAATATTCCTTCACAGGTTCGTGCCACTGCTGTGTCATTTCTCAGAAAGTTCTACCTAGTTAACAGTGTCATGGAATATCACCCCAAGCTGATCCTGCTGACATGTCTGTTTCTGGCAGCTAAATCAGAAAACTATTTTATTGGTATCAACTCTTTTGTCAAGAGACTTCCAAAGACAACACCTGAGTCTATCTTGTCTCTAGAATTTGATATTCTTCAGTCCTTGCAATTCACACTTCTGACACATCATCCATTCAGACCACTATACGGCTTCTTCTTTGACATTCAGGATATCCTTCATGATCAATACACAGAGAAAGAACTGGGAACATACTATGATCAAGCGAGAAACTTGATTGACGAAACGCTGGTGTCTGATGCCGTGTATCATTTTACGCCACCACAGATCGCATTAGCATGCTTCAAGGAGGTGAATAGTGAACTTGTAGAAAAATATCTACAGAAGAAGTTCCAATCTACGGATACCAATAAACAGAGTGATGAAGTGAAGCAGGAAGAGGGTGACGCTGACATCAAAGAAGAGTTCCAAGATCAGAACCAGATACCCAATGAATCTCTCTACACAGAACTTTTACAGACAATTCAGCAATGTCAAGAAATGATCAAGAAGGCATACAATCCATCCAAAGAGGTGGCCACTATCCTTGATAGAAAGACACATATCTGCTTGAATCCTGGAATTCTATTGAAGAGAAAAAGAGAGGATACTGTGAGCTCTGTATCCGATGAGTCTACTAAAAGACCAAGACTTGAATCTTTGGAGCTGAATAGCAGCGGTGGAACCCCAACACCTAATTCTGAAACTAAGGAAATATCTCCAACGGCACAATAAATAATGCCGCCACTTCAGCTTGACAGAGGAATCAGATAGTTTGGTGTTCATCAAGCAAAAACTACATACATCTTCATCTTAACTTCAATGCTTTTACCAATGCTTCTATGTGTCTATACATTGTAGTTTTATCAGGAGCATGTTTGTCAAGTATTTTGATGCGGTTGGTCACAATTGCTGGTTATGGCAGCCCCTCCTCTATTTCAATGTGATAAAGATCAGACCAGGCCGGGTAATGAGGAACACCCAAACAAAACCCAGAAAATTGTGGCAAACTGACAGGCTGCAGAACCACTCACAACAACAGACATTGGCAGATGCCCACGGATCCGCCAAACACATTCCTATCCCGTATTTTTGGCCCTAATTCAGAGCTGGTGCGGGAATCTAACGAACTATCCAGCATCAAAGACGACTATGTCTCAGGAGAGGAGGGAAGCAAGACCGACAGGCGGTTAGGACAGTCCAGAGATAACACGGCAAGTCCAAATCTCATTCAATCAGACCACGAGTCAGAAAGCGATGAGGAGCAGGACAGTGTGATGATTAAGTCACAAGTCTACCAACAAGGTGATGAAGAAGATGAGGACGAAACAGATGAGTTTGACGAACTAGGAGAGGGAGAAGTACCATTGTCAATCATGATGCACCATATCCAACCAGGTCTGGAATCAATTAAGGACCCAGGAAAAAGTCGAATACCTGAGGATGATGGTTTTGAACAGGTTTTCCAGACTACTCAAGGCACTCAGACACAGACAAAGGCCAAATCACCTTCACCTGAAAGACCAGCCTCTTTTAGAAGAGGGCAACCATCCCACGCAAGAATATCAGAAGATGAGCAAGCAAGACGGGCCAGAATTGGAATCCTGAACCCTAAGGAGAGAGCATTGTGGAAGTGGGCAAATGTAGAGAACTTGGACCGTTTCTTACAGGATGTCTATAGCTACTACCTAGGGAGTGGCTACTACTGCATATTACTCACCAAGTTCTTTGACTTGGCCACATTGGCGTTTGTGGTGTACTTCTCCACATACCTCACTTATTGCATTGACTACCCTAAGCTGAAACTCTCATCGACAAAAAGTCTTGGCGATATCACTGTTGATCAGTGCTTCATGAAGGCTGGGTTTGGAACCAAGTTTGGCCTTTGGGTGTTTTGCATCTTCTTCATTTTAAAACTGGTTCAGTTTTATCTACATGCTAAGAACTTGGTTGAGGTTCATGATTTTTACAACTATTTACTTGAGATATCTGATCAGGACTTGCAGACTGTGTCGTGGAATGTTGTGGTCCACAGAATCATGGAGATCAAGGATCAGAATGCCATCTTCTCCAATGTCTCCGACAAGAAGTCCAAGACAAGAATCGATGCACATATCATTGCCAACCGCATTATGCGCAAGGAAAATTATCTTATTGCTATGTTCAATAAGGACGTTTTTGACCTTTCCTTACCAATACCATTCTTTGAAGGGAATGTCCTAACCAAGACTTTGGAGTGGAATCTACAACTTTGTATTACTGGGTTTGTGTTTAATGAAGCTGGCCAAATCAGACAGCAATTTCTCAAAGAGAATAAAAGGAATGAGTTATCAGAGGAGTTGAGAAGAAGATTTATTCTTGCAGGTATTCTGAATATCATTCTTTCCCCTTTATTGGTTATTTATTTCATTCTACTATACTTTTTCCGTTACTTTAATGAGTATCAGAAGAACCCAGGCTCTATTGGATCACGTCAGTATACACCACTTGCAGAGTGGAAGTTCAGAGAGTTTAATGAGTTGTATCACATCTTCCAGAGGAGATTGAATTTAAGCGTTCCCTTGGCATCCAGATATGTTGACCAGTTTCCAAAGGAGAAGACTGTCGTTGTTTTGAAGTTCGTTTCATTCATCTCCGGTTCCTTTGCCGCAGTGTTGGGTATATTGTCCATTGTTGATCCTGACATGTTCTTCAACTTTGAGATTACAAAGGATCGCACTGTCCTATTTTACATTTCCATTTTTGGTACGATTTGGGCCATTTCCCACAGTGCAATTCCAGAAGAGTACCAAGTTTATGACCCAGATTTCAGCTTGAGAAAGATTGCTGAATTGACACACTACTTGCCGCTGAAGTGGGAAGGGCGATATCATACTGAAGAGGTGCGTGTTGAGTTTTGTGAATTCTTCTCAATGAAAGTGGTTGTGTTGCTAAGAGAGATTGCAAGTCTTGTGATGACACCATTCGTACTTTGGTTTTCCATTCCCAAATCAAGTGATCGAATTGTGGACTTCTTCAGAGATTATTCTGTTCACATCGATGGATTGGGGTACGTGTGCACCTTTGCCATGTTCAATTTTGACAAGGGAAAGAAGAAGAAGTCTATCAAGTCCAGAGGAACATACTTCCAGACTGATGAGGAGAAAATGATGAAGTCCTATATGTATTTCTTGGAGAGTTATGGTGATAATGAGGAGAGCACAAGAAATGGAAGTGAGAATATGGACCGCCACAGTCATAGTAAAAAAGAGCCAATAGTTAAGAAGAAACCGAGCCCATTGAGCCAGTCAATGTACAAGAGGCTCAGTCCAAAGCCTTTAATGAGGGGTCGCGCAACGACTGCTGGTCAGGGGCCTGGTGATTGGAATTCGAGTTCCTACAACATTGATCCATTGAGTCAGACACGGAATGGATATTTAGGAAACCTCCGTGAACGTTACCAACAACCCCACGATGAACCTTTGGGTGAATCGTTTTTAATGACTTTACCTAAAACTGATGTCAATAACTACAAAGATGATGAAGACCGTGGGAAAAGTCCAGGTGTCTTGGGAATGGTGAATCAGTTCTACAAGGATTATCAAATCTCACATTAACCTGACTGAAGGAACATTTGGGGCTCAATTATTATGCCCATAGTCTGTGAGTTCATACATGTACAAGATTCAATAACACTGTCATTCCATTCTATGATTCACACAAATCATGTTGTTCTATTTCTTTCCTTTGCGCTGCTTCTTTTCTCTCTCATACTCATTCTTCTCAGCACCCTCCACTGTGTTGATAGTGTTCATGATCTTAGCCATCTTAGAGTGGTACTTATCATAAGCAGCCTTCTTGTCCTTAATCTGCTGTCTGGCCTCGAACCTAGAGTCCTTTCTGATCTCACGCAAACTGATCTTTCTCTCCTGTTTAACTAATGCCTTCATCTTGTTGATCTCAGATCTCTGTCTGTCGTTATCATATGATTTCTTCTCTGGGTTGAAGTTCTCCTCAAACTGTGGTGTGTAAGTGGCGATAGCAACCTTTCTGTGGGATTGAAGTCTCAATGGCTTTCTCTCATTTTCAGCAAACTTAAGGAGTCTCTTGAATTTGAGTGCCAGAGCAGAGATCTGCTTGAAGTCAGGATATTGCTGTGCATAGAACTGCAGTATTATTATGAATGGCTGAGAAATCTCAAGTAGTGCACTCTTCTCTTTCCATGTCTCCAATGCTAGTTCAAGAACTTCAAGCGTTTTCTCGAAAATCTGCAGTTTGTGTGATTCAGTGAGGTCTTCATCAATGTCTGAAAGTCTTAGATTGATCTCCTTAGTAGATATGATCTTACCAGGAAGTGGAAATCTCTCATCAGCTTTTGCACTCAATTCATCATTTCTCAACTCCAATGGTGAAAGAGCCAATAACGCCTTTTGCAGAAAATATGCAACTTCAGGAATGTAACGCTTGGAGAGTCTCTGGTATGTCAAGAACACTTCTGAGATGAAGACACCAGCCATCAATGAGTTCAGAGAGCCATACTTCAACTGCTGAAGGGCCTCACCCATTAATATCGTGGTTGGAGTGACAACCAAATGGTAATGATCAGAGGTTGAGTAGAGGAGACCAATCAGAGCCAGACATGTTAAGTCGGAGACTCTTGGGAACTCCTCATTGCCCTTCACGGTATCTTGTATGCGTTCGTGCATTTCCTCAATCTTATCGCGTAATGCCTGAGTGAGTTCGCTGCTGTACTTTTCAGTGAGCTTCTTAATGATAGAGACCAATCCATTCTGAACATCATTGAAACTTGGCTCGTCAACAAGGTTAGATTCAGAAAGGTAGAGAACATGCTGAAACATAACGACAGTGAAGACGGCCATCTTCTCCTTATTTCCTGCTTGAAGTCTTGGAAGATAAGCCTCAATGATCTGGTTCGTGTGTTTGATTGTATCTTCAAATGGAATCTCTTCGAGGATATCAAGAAACTCATCGTGTGATTGTGGACATGCAACAGCAACATTCTTTGTCTTCTTTGGGCTGCCAGAGGACTCTTCCTCGGAGTCATAATCCTCCTCTTCAACCTGTTCGTCGTCTTCAATGGCAAATCCTTCACCTTCATCACCACTTTCTTGTTCCCAAAAATCATCGCCAAGGTCATCAGCGCCTCTGTCCTCTTTGGTATCTTCTTCACCACGCATACGCCTCTCTCTGGCTTCCTCAAGCTCTCTCATCTTCTTAGCTCTCTCTATTCTGATTTCTTCGTCTGTCTTGGTTCTTTCAGCTGGTGCAGCTCTTCTCTCCATGTTCAACTCCCTCACGGATTGTTCATAGTTGATAGCATTTGGATCCTTGGAGGCCTCAGCGAATGCAGGAGCAGTTGGCTTCTTGACAGAGCGCAACTCGCTCATCACGTCGCCAAACTCGTCATCAAGATCCATAATTTTTTCAGAAGTCTCTTCTTGTAACCTCTGTCTCTGTTGCTTGTAGAATTTCGATTTGGCAATGACTTCTTGCATAACCTCGGCCTTTGTTCTCTTCTTTGGCGCTCCAGCTTCAGTCAGCTCAGGTTCATCTGCTTCAAATTCATCCAATGTTCTCTTCTTTGGCTTGATGAAGTCATCATCACTATCACTCTCCTGTTTTAAGTCATTCTCAGCAAAGTCATCAGTGAGTGATTTCCCGAAATGGGTCAACAAACCACCATCGTTTTCTTCATCATCGTCATCAGAGTCAAGATTGTACAATCCACGTTTAGACTTAGACTGCGTCTGTTTTTCCCTGGTGAAACGCTCAAGCATCTTCTCCTCAGCAGTCAAAGTAGAGTCTCTCTCACCGAAACGACGATCCTTAATCATACCGTTTCTGTTTTTTGTGGCCTTTTTGGCCTCCCAGGCAGCCTTTCTCGCATCTTCACCAATCTGCTTTGAAATACCTGGCTTACCCTGAGCACCCTTCTGAAACTTGTCATCTGTGCCAAACTTCTTCTTGTTGGTCTTGATCTCGAATGGATTGAACTGTTCTCTGATCTTGGAGATGACCTGCTCTCTTTCATCTCTACGAGAGTCAGATGGAGCCTTCTTGGTGGCCTTCTTTCGCTTGATGTTGGCTTGGCCTGTGAGACCATGCTCCTTCAATGCAGCTTTCAACTGTTTCAGCTGGGAACCGGCCATTGTGTTGGTGTTATGGGTAGAAGATATGTTTTGTGGGTACAATGAGGGCCTGTTAGAAGAAAATTTTTTGAAAACACATGCGCCACACCTCATCGCCTTCATCAGCCACGATTACCGAAAAGAGAATATTCGCGAAAATATCCCGACCCAGACCAACTTGTGGCTGATGTAGGTTCGCCACCAAAAATTGAAAACAACATCACCAAACTGAAACTGAAGGAAGGCAATCAAACAGACAACACACAGAACACAACTGAGAGATGTCCAGAGACGCTCCAATCAAGGCAGAGAAGGATTATACCGATATCTTAGATGAACAGTTTCCACAGATTGATCTCCTAGCGAAGGTAAGTGCTTCACCCACCACGAACTCCAACATGGTGGCGAATGGTTAACATCGATAACTAACAGAACCACAGTCAGATTACAAAACGGCACTGGAGAAGTTCCTTTTCCTAGAGAAACAGACCCGTCAGGCTTCTGACTTGTTATCTTCCAAGCGCGTCCTCACCAAGATTGCCCAATTGCTCGCTGGCGAGGGTGACTGGGATGCCTTGAAGGAGCAACTGGTGCTTTTGTCAAAGAAGCACGGCCAATTAAAGCTCGCGGTGCAGGTTTTTGTCCAGGAGGTTATTGCTTGGCTGGACAAAACTCCGGACCAGGACACCAAGATCAGTGTCATTGACACGATCAGAACTGTGACTGAGTCCAAGATCTTTGTTGAAGTTGAGAGAGCCAGAGTCACTAGAGAGTTATCACATATCAGAAGGGCCGAGGGTAAGATTGACGAGGCTACTGATCTGTTGACTGAATTACAAGTGGAGACATATGGGTCCATGACCTTGAGGGAGAAGATGGAGTTTATTTTGGAACAAGTTGAGTTGTGTATTTTGAAGGGTGACTACGTCCAGGCCACGATCCTCTCCAGAAAGATCCTTGTGAAGACTTTACAACAGGATGAGTACCAAGATATCAAACTGCAGTACTATGAACTACTCATCAAGATCGGTATCCACAAGAATGACTACCTGAACATTTCGAAGTACTACCTATCCATCTACGAAGTTCAAGCCATCAAAGACGACCGTGCCAAGTGGGAACCAGTGCTGATTAACATAGTATTCTTCATTGTGTTGGCGCCATACGACAACTTGCAAAATGACCTGATCCACAAGGTATACATTGACAACAACCTGAAGAAACTGGAATTGCACTACGAGTTTGTGAAGTCCTTCATCACAAAGGAATTGATGAGATGGCCAGTGGTGAAGCAGGCCTATAGCCCAGAGTTGTCCAAGTCTGCATACTTTGACTCATCTAAAGAGGGAACCAAGCACTGGGAGGACCTTCGTTCCAGAGTCATTGAGCACAACCTGCGTGTGATTTCTGCATACTACACCAAGATCACTCTAACTAGACTCAACCAGCTTCTAGACTTGACTGAGATTGAGACTGAGCAGTTCATTATCTCATTGGTGAACCAGGGTGTTATCTTTGCTAAAATCAACAGACCAGCCAAGATTGTGAGCTTTGCTAAGCCAAAGGACTCTAATGAGCTGTTGAACGAGTGGTCTAATAATATCGATGAGTTGCTGGGCCAGATTGAAACCATTGGACATTTGATTACCAAGGAGGAGATGATGAATGGTATCAAGTCCAGTGCTTAATTAGAACGTATATTCTACAGTGCTGATTGTATTGTTACAAAAGATGACGAAATCAACGTAATGCATTTGTAGGTGCAGCTGTAGAGTACATCAATGCTCGATTATTAACCAACGTCTTGCGTGGCTGTGGAGGAGGAGGTGGTGGTGGACGTCTTTTGGAAATGGAATTGAGTGAAGTTTCTGAATCATTATGTGTGAGATGAAGTGGGGTTGATGGGGTTGAGGGTGATGATGACACAGATTCTTGTGATTTATTGATACTGTCACCATCGAGCCAGCCAATCGAGAGGCATCTATTTGCTAACCGTTTTGTTGTCTCTGACTGGTTCCAGAATGTTTGTCCACATTGGCCAGAAAGATAGTTCAGCAAGGTCTTTAGCTCTGATTTCTTGTAGAGTGTTGTTCCAAACTGCTTGTTCTGAAGGATTGGGTATAAAACTCGAAGAAATGTGTTACGTATGGCTTCTTCGTCTTCTGACAAGTCATTTAGTTCTCTGATGAGGACATCGACAAGGACATTGAGGTCATTGTGATAAAACATGTCATTTGTGCGGTCATTGTTGAAGATGATATAGAGTATCTTGGATATGAGAATCTGCAGACATCTGTCCTCCTCTCGGTTAAAGTATACCAGTAGACACTCGTTGAAGTTTGTCGATGTCTTGTGAGTAGCGAGTGTTTCAAAAACCATATTCCTGAGAGTCCTGTCATTTCGAGACACAATCATGAATTGTTCATTAACAGCAAGGATGAATTTGAATTTGGCAGAGTTGAAGACATCTTCTTCGTCATAAGCCACAATGAGGGATTCAAAGATATAGTTGATAAAGAAGGTGTCGATCTGTGCCAGTTCTTCTGATGTTAGAGACAGATATTTGCAAATCTGAAAGAGCATATCCAATTGTATGGTGCACATCTGGCGCATTGTCTGGACTGTTCCCACAGGTGAAGCATCCTTGTCAATGACAGACAAAGTATGGAATGAGCTGTGAAGACATTTATAAAGCACACTGAACCCGTGGTAGTCCTGGACCAACTGGAGAAGAGATGAGTCGTTTTTGGCGTCGAGAAGGAGCATGTAACTCGTAACAAACTGGACATTGAGAGGGAGTGCGCCCACACTTAGCAGAGAGAGCAGCTTGGCAATGCAGAAACAGCGATTGTCGTCCCACAGTGGAGAATGAATCAAATGGAGGGCAGCACGGTAAATGTCCTGATCTGTGTTCACGTAGATGTGGACATGGTCTGCGACAGCCTTGACAAAACGGACAAGGAGCTCATTGGCAAGCAGCTCGGGCACAGGTGACTCGTTCTGGTCAGCACACCTAGAGAGATGATCCCAAAACTCACCTTGGGTGTCGAACAGGACGTCGTCAGCCATTCTTTTTTTTGGACGGTGGTTGTGATAAGGAAAGAAGTGAGACCTCTTTTTTTTTGGCGTAAACAAAGAAAGTTGTTGATCAGGCAAAAAGGGGCAAAACTGTGGAAAGAGATTCCATCCAGAAGAATATGGCGACAAAGACATCCTTGCTGGAGGTGAGTATGACCTGTTTGATGTGATGAATGGAAACTGTAACTGACATGGTGTCACAGTGCTATGAGCTGGTTGAAAAGGCCGAGAAGCTGTGTCTTGCGGGCCAATATGGTGAGGCGTCTGTTCTCCACAAGCAGGCGAGTGATGGCTTCAAACAGAGTATTAACTTGACAGACAATAAGGAAATCAACAATGCATTAATCCTTTTGGTAGAACAACATGCCCGAAGAGCGAAAGAACTTGCTGCGATTGACCATTCAAAGAGCAATCTGAGTGCTACTCCACCATCACCAATGAACCAATCAGTCATCTTCAACACCAATAACATTTCGAGCTCTTTGGCATCAGCCAGAGGCATTATGAATGAGAACCATCTAATGAGTGGGTCGATGGTACTTAGTGATGACATTGATCCACTCACAAAGTTCCAAGTTCAAGTGTACAACCTCATCAAGCCACCCACACTGAACAATGTCATTGAGACCCCTGAGAGAGCAGTGAAGAAATCTGGCAAGACAATAGAGGAATTGGAGATGGAGAACCACATGCTGAAGCAGCTGGTGGTACGATATAGTGAGAATCTTCAGGTTTACGAGTCCTTCCATAATAAGGTGAAGAACAATTTGCGAAACTATCTTAATACACTGCGAAGAGATCTCAAGATACAAGAGGCAACAAAGAAGAAGGAATATGAGGCTAAATTGGAGGCCTCATACAAGGAGAACCGGAAGCTTGAAGCACAGACTAAAAAGCTGAAGCAAAGGTGGGATGAATTAGTCCAGAGTGCCAAAAAACGTCGTGACGAGGGAAAGACTTGAGGTTTTGCTCTTATACATGCAAATCTGTTCCATGGAAATCAAATTCTTTTCGACTGCACTGTCAGAATCGAGCCGCTCGGCTCAATTCTTGTGGCACTCTCTTTAAGGATGGTAATCAAGTGAAGTCCCGAAACATGAAACCTATTCTTCCAATACTCCAAGAGAACAAACTTATATTAGACTGTACGTACTATCAAGTTTGTGAAGAAGAATGGAAGTCTAAGCGATGTATTTGAAGTCCAAGAGAAGTTGGAAATGCTCCAGAAACCCATAGTTTTGACCTCTTCATGCTGGATTCCAAGAACTGCAAATAAAACCAACAGACAACATGCGGCTCTGAGAGGTGAATCTTGATTGCATAATACTAAACAATATTCTGCACTGAATTTTGTGAAGGAGTTTCTTTCTGTAGTACCCCATCAGACATGTTCCTAACCTAGAAAATATCAGTAGATGACACATAAGTCCGAAACAGGAACTAACTTACCGGTCAGGAACTTGGGATAAGGTGGATTCTTTGTCAAAAGGAGCGTCTCCATAAAACGCACAAAAACCTAGCAAGGCAGCAGCATCGCGGGTAGACCTGGGTTATACAGTAATAGTATACTCAGTATCCAGGCATCCAGTATCCATATCCATGGATACTGGGCTCCAATTTTATTGGTATCCAGCCGGAATCCAGGTGCTTTTCTAAAAGGTTAATTTCCCTATTCGGGATATTTTGGTTCATTGACAGGTATATCACCCAATTATTACATAATGTGCGTTAACTTCTAATTCAGTTAGAAGAACAGATTCTGAACTTCTCAAGATCAGACTTTTCAATAGCGAAAGCTTTTGAGTTTCTGCAGTTAATCTTTCTCTTTTCTTTAGTGGCGTTGTTCATGACCAACAGTGCTGTGGGAGGTGGATGGCTTCCAATAAACCCCAGGATATTAGATGTCT
>JAJMLD010000087.1:0-46491 GCA_030569515.1 Barnettozyma vustinii | reverse complement strand
TCCTCGGTCGAATCCTTTGATAGGATGGAATCCTATTGGTCTACCGTATGAAGGTGGGGTTGCACATGGGGAGTTGTAATTGAAATTATATCCTATGATGTTGGATATAAACCTCATAGGAAATCCAAATACTATCCAAATATAATCCAAATGATATCGGAAATACAATCCAAATATTAGCCAAATATTATCCAAATATCATCCAAATATAAATATCCAAATACAATCGTACAGTGATCCGATCCACTATACGATTTCACAATATTGACTGCAATTCCTGGAATTCACATGTATGTATATATATATATACACACACACGTGATTGTAATAATTATAAATTAATTTGCTGATGTATCTGCATTAGAAATGCCGTCGGATCAATTTCAAAATTCAAAATTTGGGCTACCAGCAATTATTATATATATAGGAGGGCCATTTTCTACCTAAATCCGTAGAGAAGCACTTATTCAATCTTTCTGAGAGTTATATATCGAAATTAGATACAATGAGCAATATTTCAAGTTTTTGATTAAAGATCGTTTTCTTTGATGAGGTCGGAATATATTCTGTTTCTATAGCAACAACTTCCATAAAGAGCGAGTTCCGACTTTCAAAGCAAAACGTAAACAAAACACATATGGACTTGATCCCAATTCCCAACTATGTTGATAAGACATTCCAAGAAAATTGATCTTCTCAACATCTGTATTTCTGAGCACTGACAACACCATCCATAAATAATAGCTTTGAAAATACACCATGGCCACTGAAGAGAACGGTTATTCCACTCTTCTTCTAGAGGAGAGATTGGTACACAAAGTCTGGAAAGCCAGACTGGAGGCCTACCAAGAGATAACCAATATTTTTCAGAAGTCACCAAACGAGGACAGTGAGGTGTTCAGACCATTTTTAAGCAATCCTGACACTTTTAAGAGAATTGTTGTCGACAGCAATGTTGTTGCACAAGAGTCTGGAATCGTTGCATTGAACGCGTTGTTGCAGTTCGGTGGTAGCCAAGTGGCCATCAGATTGAGACATCATGTTGTTCCAGGGCTATGCGAGAAAGGGTTGTCATCTACTAGGGCAGGCACTAAGCAGAAAACTATTGATGCCTTGCTATGGCTTATTGACCTTGACACCCCAGACCCAGTCATAGAACTAATGATACCTTCCTTGAGTGCAAAGCTTCCTAAACTTGTTGCTGGTACCATCAGGGCGTTGACGGAAATCTATACACAGTTTGGTGCTCAAACCGTTTCTCCAAAGCTCGTCTTGCCAAGTCTTCCAAAGTTGTTCTCACATGCTGATAGAAACGTCAGAGCAGAAGCACAGGGCTTGACAGTTGAGTTGTACAAATGGCTTGGACCATCACTAGAGCAGATTCTTTTTACTGAATTGAAACCTGTCCAACAGAAGGATTTGGCTAAACTTTTTGAGAAAGTGCAGAACGAAAAGCCAACTCAACAGAGATTTCTAAAATCCCAGCGTGATGCTATGGAAGCTTTCAGTGGCCTGGAAGATTACGGCGAGATTGGATTTGATGGGGATACAGTTATGGGAAACAATGAAGAAGCTACTGGAACAATTGATCCTTATGATTTGGCTGATTCAGTTCAAGTACTGAATAAATTACCCACTGATTTGGGTGACAAGTGTTCCACCACAAAGTGGAAGGACAGAGTTGAAGCGTTGACAGAGGTTCACAAAGTCTTGCAAGTAATTAAACTTGCAGATGACGACTATATTGATTTGGTCAGAATACTAGCCAAGAGCTGCAAAGACGTTAACATTCAGGTTGCCTCCCTTGCTGCGAATTGCATCGACTGTTTAGCCAAGGGATTGAGAAAGAAGTTTCACAAGTACTTCGCAATAGTCTTGAACCCATTGTTGGAGAGACTGAAAGAAAAGAAACCAAGCGTGTTAGATGCGTTAAATGGCGCATTGGATGCCATTTTCCTTAGCACCTCATTAAGTGATGTTTTGGAGGAAACTTTGGAGGCACTAAGGCACAAGACTCCACAAGTTCGTTTGTCCAGTTGTAAATTTTTGATCAGATGCTTGAAAGAGACAACAGAAACTCCAACAGGGCCTGAGATAGAGAGTATCATCACTACATGTATTAAGTTGGTTAGTGATACTTTACCAGACGTTAGAACATCTGGTTTTGAAGCAGTTGGTACTTTGATGAAGATTACT
The DNA here is from genome assembly GCA_030569515.1 of Barnettozyma vustinii. NCBI lineage: Eukaryota > Fungi > Ascomycota > Saccharomycetes > Phaffomycetales > Phaffomycetaceae > Barnettozyma > Barnettozyma vustinii. The sequence continues at coordinate 44,295 of JAJMLD010000087.1, read as the reverse complement.
GGAGAGAGAGAACTAAATGTACATTTGGAGGGTATTGATGATATCAAGAAGAAGAAGATTATGGAATTCTACGAAGCTGCTGAAGTGAAAGCCAAGCTGTCCCACAAACCTAATCAGACTGCTAAACCGATTGTCAAAGCCACAAGCCAACTATCGAAAAAGAAATCTCTCTCTAAAAAACCCAATACACTCAGTACCGCTTCTTCCAACGGGCTGAAGAAATCCACACCTTTGCCTTCTACGATACCATCCAAGAGAGGCCCAAGTTCACCACTAAAGCAGACTACGACCTCGAGAATTGGAACATTGGGGAACCGTGGTCTCACTGGAAGATCTTTGCAATCAAATGCGGCTCATACAGTACCCTCCAATGGTGCTGGAGGACATCTTGCTGTCAAGGAATCATTATCTCTTACTGAAGAGGAGAATGATGAATTGATCCAGTTGAGAAAGGAGAAACAACAATGGCTGCAAGAGAAAGAAAAGTTCAAGCTCCAGATGAATGAGTCTATTAAGGAGACGTCAAACTTCATGAAAGATATTGACCTGCTTCAGGACAAGATTGAGAAGCTCAATGATCAAAGAACCACTGATAAAATGACAATCAAATCAAAAGAGACACAGATCCAGAGATATCAATCAGACCTGGAGATATCTAGATTGAAGATCAGTCAGTTAGAGAATGAAATTGAAATCTTACAGAAGGCCAGGTTATTGAACTCGCTGTCTTACAGTATGAACGAGGAGAGATTTTCCCATCCACTTCAAGACTCCAACAATTTTGCCTCTCAATACAGAAACTCGCTGACTGGATCCAAATCACCACCTATTGATCTGATCGATAAAAGGGTGAGCACATTGAGCATTGGTTCTGAAACTAAAGAGAACCCGATCAGACAAGGAATTCAGTATGACAATGATGAAGATTGGCAGAGAGCTGCAGAAGTAACGTCTCAGTTGAAGGCACGAATCGAAAAGATGAAGGCGAAGTCGAGGAACAATGCGTATAGAAATGATCTTTGAGATGGCGGTACATATTTCAATAGCACTGTGTGATGGTAGCCGTGTACCGTATTCCTGTTTCTACAGCACCTGTCCCGATAAGGAAAGTACGACAGCCCAAAAAAGAAGGCAGCCACTTTTATCTCTCCCATGTAGTCACTTCATATCTTTATAATTCAAACAGATTCACAATCAAAATGCAAATCCAACAAGTTGTTGCCTCATTCTTGTCAGCTGCCTCTTTCTTCAACCCTCAAGACAACCAAGCCGACTCTCAATCTGTTGAAACTGTCAATGCCCCAGAAGAAGCCAAATTCCAACATGACTTTGTTGCTTTTGGCTCCGAGATGAACGTTTTTACCAACAAGTCATCCAACCACTCTAACAATTCCACCAATGCTGCCGGTGCCCTTGTTGCTCAAGGTCAAGGTATTGCTGCTTTGGGTGCTGTTATTGGTTTGGCGGCCATTTTGCTGTAAAGTGCAGGTCAAATTAATAACTGTGGATGCCAGAGCTTTGCAGAAAGATCCAATTCGCAGCTTTAGTCATTTTCCTGACTTATAAACTAGAGATATTTGTGATATATGATAGATTTGATATGGATGCTTTTGTTCCTTGTTGACCATTTCTGGGCTGTAGAAAGATGCCTCTCAATTTTTTTCTACCCTGTTTTTTTTTAAACCATAGGCACAAGTGATGAGTGGTGAAACGAGTGCCCTCAAGGCAAAGATAGCCCAACTTGAAAAAGAGATCCAGTCTCTGAAAGATGTATCTATCTTTGCTGATATCAGACCTTCGATCGAGGGAGATACTGCCAAGTTCAAGGAGGTCAAGATTTCCACAGTCAACCTACACTATAAGGTGAGATACACCAAAAAGGACATCATGAAGGAGCTATACGAAAGACTTTCAAGAGATCTATACAAACCAGTGACTGAATTTGAGCTTTTGAGCCCCATTAATGGATCCAAGGTCACAGAAGGAGATCTGCTAGAGGATTACTTGGTTGATGGGGTGATTAGACTGGACTTTAGCTATGTCCAACAACACTGTGACCACCATGACGACAACCACGGGCACGATGATTACGGTTCAGATGATTTTAGTGATGATGAGAACTTTTATAGTAGTTGCAGCTGTGCTCACCACACATAGACTCTGGTGGTATTCTACTAGACAACCTTGGTACAGATCTTTCCGTAGCATTGGAGGAATTCCGACTTTTTGGTGATCCTCGGAATTGATTCTTTTAGAACCGTTTTCCCATTTCAAAATAGAATAAACTGTCACGGCAATAACCTCTGCCAGCCAAACAGCCGCCCATGTCCTTTCAGCAGAATCCACCGAAAACACGGAGAACCTCTCAGATGGCTACTAGAAGCAACAACTACCTTCGCCCACAGGCTCAGAAACCCATCAAGACGGAAATCTTTCCTGGTCTAAATGACATCACAGATGCCTTTGAGGCGTTGCCCTTGGACATAATCCGCTATTTCACTCTTCTCAAGGAGATTGATGCCAAATGTGTATCACTTGTACCACAGCTGAACTCTAAGATCAAGAAATTCATGAAGCAGCCCACTAAGCCTGAGTTGAAGGAGGTTAGAACTGTACAGATTCGAGAAATTTCGCAACTCATCAAGGACCTCTTGCCCTGTCTTGAGGAGAAGATGCATGTGGCTTCCATAGCTGCAGACAAGGCTGTCAACTACATTGATAGAATCAACGATGACTTTGACCTCGCTGTCAAGAATGAAATCCCAGATAGCGTAAAGTACGGTGCCTTCAATCACCCAGCCATCATCATAGATACAAAGATTCCTGATAGCAAGTCTGTCCATTCACAGAGAAGCGAGAGTCGTAGAGAGGCTCTTGCTGCAAAGAAGGCTGCCACTAATGAGGCCAACCCTGAGGCCGGCTCATTCCACACATTCAGAAGAGAGGCGACACCCAACAACGATAATGTTTCTGGGCCGAATAATACCAATACAAACCAGAAGAAGCGCAAGACTATTTCTGAAACACCTCAAGAGATAACCCGTCCTTCCACGCCAAACGTGAACAAAAGACGTACAACCAACAAAAAGAAACCAAATACTTCAAACTCATCTCTTGGCACTGCTGCTGTCATCACAAAAGAAGAGGTTTCGAACTCCGGCATAAGCAATGAATTGGCCAACGCTGATGCTCAGCTAGAGAAGAGAAATGACGATGAACTGACTTACTGTTACTGCAACCAAGTGTCTTATGGCGAAATGGTGGGTTGCGATGGTGATGACTGTAAGAGGGAGTGGTTCCATTTACCTTGTACTGGACTAGCCACTTTACCTAAGGGTAAGTGGTACTGTGATGACTGCTCTGCACGTATGAAGAAGGCCAGAAGATCATAGATCTGCCCTCTATGTTGCCACGGTAACCTAAAGCACTAGCCTTGATCTTTTTTTTTAAACAGCTTGAAATTCACAAACTTTTCCCAACCTTTTTACATGGTGACAGTATCCTCTTGATATCAAGTTCATCTTTGTACCTTTTGACATACAAAATGGTGGATTTTCGCAATCTAAGAAAGCGGAATGGATTGTTTAATTCGCTGAGCATTGACCAAAGAGGAGGAGAAGTCGATTTTCTGTACTCCTTGTATTTGCTATTCTGATTGCCTTTATTCATGGAGATACTGCAGCCCTCAGTGAGGTTAGATTTTCAGGAAGCTTGGATGCTAAGTTTTGCCATAGGGTTCAAGATCGAGATGATGGGACCCACTGAACCAAAGCGAGACAAGGTGTCTAAACCGAATGAAGATATTTATAGCGATAGAAAGTGGCACATTGACACAAGACCCATCAGACCTTCGCAGTTTTGTCGATATGAAGAGGGGGATTCTGAGCGAGCTCTTCTGAAACTACTTGAACTTGTCGAACATCATACGGGTTACTATGATGGAAATGACTGGGAAGAATGAGAAAGGGAGGAGTTGTATGAAGAGAACACTGAAGGGGAAGATGTCTAAGCCAGAACCAGAAACCAATCCAGATGATAGTCATAGGTTTATCTACATACGCCAAGATCCATCCGAGAACTGATAATTTTGATTTCAAGTCTTTGCCATTTGGCCATTACAGTTTACTCAGTTGAGTATCTTCACGCTTTGGAGGGAGTCTGAGTCAAGACGTTTGCCTGACCGTAATAGGCTATGTTTCCCCCTATGTAATCTCTAATTTATTATTATTATTATCAATTTTTTTTTTTTTTTTTTGGCAGATTGCTGTGTGCAGCAGTACCCTCCCAAAAATTAAAAAAAAACAAACAAAAACGTATAATTGAAAAGAAGTTATCAAACTAGTGTTATTGAACTACAGAGGTGCAGAAATGCCAAATGTGAGTGTCGCATATAGACTGGGTGCGGTATATAAAAGTATGGAGTCAATTCAGTCCAATGTTATCACAACTGACCTGTGATTTTCCCTTTTTTAGCCCTATTTTATCATGAGACACAGTACTAACACAATCCTAATTAGCACACAGTTAAGGAGTACAAGCTGGTTGTTGTTGGTGGTGGTGGCGTTGGTAAGTCCGCACTCACAATTCAATTCATCCAGTCTCATTTTGTTGACGAATATGACCCAACCATTGAAGATTCATACCGTAAACAAGTTGCCATTGACAACGAGGTGGCTCTTCTGGATATCTTGGATACTGCAGGACAAGAGGAGTACAGCGCCATGAGAGAGCAGTACATGCGTACCGGTGAGGGATTCCTATTGGTATACTCTGTGACAGAAAGAGAAAGTTTTAACGAGTTGAATGGGTTCCATCAGCAGATTTTGCGAGTTAAGGACACTGACAGCGTGCCTATCTTGCTCGTGGGTAACAAGTCCGATTTGAACGAGGAGCGCAGTGTGAGTTATGCAGAAGGCGAGGAGCTGGCTCGCTCGTTTGGATGTGGATTCTTGGAGACTAGTGCGAAGCAAGGTGTCAATGTCGATGCTGCGTTCCATGACCTGGTGAGAGCAATCAGACATGCCAATGAGCCGGTACAGGAGGAGAATGCACCAGCTCTACCAGCTGTTCATAGCTCTCAAGAGAACAGTGCCAAATCTCAGCAAGACATTACTCAGCAATCAGCCAAGACTCACCCACAGAGACAAACCAAAGCTGCTAAGCCAGAAAGCCGTGGTGGCTGTTGCGTGATTGCCTAAAAAGTTTAACGTGTGTGTTTTTTTTTGTATATACATACCAAAGAGGATTATGAAGCTAAGAAGAGATCTGTATGTCTCAATTTCTACAGAGGTTGATGCGATTTTGATGTTTTCATTAGGCAGACCCTGTCCTGTCATCCGTTTCAATTCGTACCCAACGAGACTTTGATACTGACCACTATGACACACATTCCATCTGTAAAAACTTGCTAACACCTCTTAAACCCATTTGAACACCTATGCCCCTCTAATTGACAAAGTGCCATACAATGAAGTGAAGAATCAAACTGCCGAAGACAAAGTCACCAATCGCCCTCTCAGGTCCAATTCCAAACAATTTCTGCTTCTTGTCATCCTGACTCTGCAACTTGAGACTCACAACAAGCACAAATTGACCAACTGTGGAGATAAAGCCCGCAAGGAAGGCATTGAAAGGGAATGAACTAAGCACAACTGCAAACAAGAACTGCACCAATGCAACTAGGACAAGGAAAACGAGGTATGTGTCTGCGAGCTTGGTACGCTGGTCACGTGAAGACAGGTAGTTGTTGAGGGTGGTAGTTATGGTGGCTGGAACGTCGGCAAGCATTGCTTTTCTGAATCTGCTGGTGGTGATAACGGTCTGTAGCGCTCCTCGTAGATTGGTGATGTTTTAAAATCGTGTCTTTTTTTGTGGGCAAAAAGGGAGTGCTTTCGCGACTACTGTTAAATGAATGAAATTTATCCCTCAGCTGCCACAACAGATCCTCGCGTACAATCCAATGACCACTGCACAGGCCACAGAAGGCCAGCTTGAACCACTTGAGGTGCCCACCACCCGCATCATCCCTCCTTTGAATTTCTGTCCTGTTGAACAGCAGCTGTATCGTTCTGGCCAGCCATCAACAATCAACCTCTCCTTTCTAAGACAGCTCCACCTCCACTCCATTGTCTGGCTCGCTAGTGAGGAACCTTCAGATGTATTTCTAGAGTTTGCGCAGCAGGAGGACATTCAAATCCACTTTGCCGGTATAAATCCAGACGGTGGCGATGACAACCCTTGGGATGGGCTCACGGAGAAGTCTATCTCTCAAGCCCTAGAGGTTATTGCGAATAAGGCGAACTATCCACTACTGGTATGTTGTGGTATGGGAAGACACAGAACTGGAACTGTGGTTGGATGTTTGAGACGGCTTCAAGGCTGGAATTTGGCGAGTGCCAGTGAGGAGTACAGACGGTTCACTGGGAGTCGGGGTGGTAGAATTCTGGTGGAGTTGCTGATTGAGAGTTTTGACGTGAATGGTGTCGTTGTTGATCAAGAAGTGGCACCTCAGTGGCTGATAGCAAGATGAAAGATGAAGAGGGACGGAGACAGAGACTGGGAAAGAAGGAACTCCGGAGGTTATAGAAAATGGTCATGTTCTCTTCAGAAATGGATTTCACAAAAAAAGAGAATATAGAATCTATCAACTGAACTCAAATATTTAGAATCTACGCACTGGGTGTTCTCCATTATTGATTGAATATGCTTATTTCTGTGAAACTCTCTACTGCTTTCCTTGGTGCCTCTTGTACACCCACACATCAGCTCATATCTTATCAACAGAGAATCAGGCTGCCAATCTCAAAACTAAAAAAAAAATTCCCTGTCAACAACAACAGTCCACAGCCTTTCCTATATATTACATACCGAAGATACGATGTCCAACCCTCGAACAATCGACAGACCCCGAATTCCCCGTCAGCATTCACCAATCCCGCTTTCATCCACCCCACATTCCATCTCCTCACGCCGTCAGTCCATGGCGAAGCTCGGCTCAACCCCGTTACTGGATTCCAAACTCAGGGACGCCGCCTCCATACACTCTGGCGGTGTGCTCATTGATGCAGAGAACCCTAGTTTTGCTAATGAGGGGAAGGAGGAAGAACAACACAGGGATCACATGACGACATATTACCTCAACTCGAGGGATTCGTTGACCAGTGAAGGAGGAGATATTTTGCATTTGATAAATAAGCCCAAGAAACCAGAGATAAAGAAGGTAAAGTCGAGTTCGAACTTGATTGAAGCAATGGAAGGCAATAGACGGAAACAATCGGCCTCTGGTTTGAATGTTCCTGGAGGATTCCGTCGAGAGTTTGTCCTGAAGAAGAAGAAGAAGGAGGGTGTATCAGAGGAGGAGTTGGCTAAAGTGCCCTTTTTAACTCGGAACTTTATGGAATTCCTGTACATTTATGGCCATTTTGCAGGTGAGAATTTCCTCGAAGACTTTGAATACCCTGATTCACTCGAGTCACAAACGGTGGAGGACGAGACAACCAGTCTGCTTGGCCCAAGGGGCAAACACGTGCGAAAATATGAAGCCAGAGGCACAACGTCCACCATGAAGGCTTTCCTCATAATGTTGAAATCATTCATTGGTACTGGTGTCATCTTCTTACCCAAGGGATTTTCCAATGGCGGACTGCTCTTCAGTATTTGCATGTTACTCGTGTTTGGGGTCTATTCATATTACTGTTACTATATCCTTATCATGGCCAAGACATACTCTGGAGTATCCTCCTTTGGTGATATTGGGTCCAAGCTCTATGGTTCCCATATGAAGTCGCTGATTCTGTTCTCTTTGATTTTGACACAAATTGGATTCGCATGTGCATATGTCATTTTCACTGCGGAAAACTTGAGCGCTTTCATGCGAAACATTGGTTTACCTTTACCATACCAGTGCTTCTTTATCCTCCAGGCGGTGGTTTTCACTCCACTATCATTCATTAGAAACGTGTCCAAGCTGTCTGTCCCCTCATTGGTTGCCAATTTCTTTATCTTGGTGGGGATCCTTATTATTTTGTCCTATTTGACAACTAAACTGGTCACTGATGGTGTGGCACATCCAATCAATCTGATTGTCAATGGATCTTCATTCTCATTATTTATCGGTACCGCTATCTTTGCATTTGAAGGAATCGGCTTGATCATCCCTATTCAAAATTCTATGCGCCATCCAGAGAAGTTCCCCATGGTTTTAGGGTTTGTGATTATGACTATTACAGTCTTGATGGTGACTGTCGCTACTATCGGGTATCTTGCATATGGTGAAGACGTTAAGACTGCTGTTTTGTTGAACCTACCACAAGGGGACCGTTTGGTACAATCGATTCAATTGTTTTACTCTGTGGCTATCCTATTGTCAACACCACTGCAATTGTTCCCTGCTATTGCCATCATTCAGAATTTCCTCTTTGGGAAGCCTATCCCACCTGTACCAACTTCTGAGAACACTGGTTATTACTCTACATCGAATTCGGATGAACTGATTGAACAAGAACCTGTGGTTGAGCCATTGTCTGGTAAGTCTAATCCAAAGGTCAAATGGACGAAGAACTTTCTCAGAACATTGCTGGTTCTCGTTTGCATTAGCATTGCATGGTTTGCAGCAGACGAGTTGGATAAGTTTGTGTCCTTTGTGGGTTGTTTTGCGTGCATCCCATTGGTGTACTTGTATCCTCCACTTCTCCACTTGAAATGTATTACGAGTGGTGAGAAAGGTGTATCTGAGGATAATGAAGATGATCAAGAAGCTGGCTTCAGTGATGGGGAGAAGGTCAGGGCTTGGATTGTTGATGGTGGTCTTGTCGTTGTTGGTCTTTTTTGCATGTCTTACAATTCATACCAGATTGTCTTTGGCTAGAGAGAAAGAGAGAGAGAGGAATGGCACTTAGATAGCTTGCATTTTGATATACAGTGTCTATTCAGATAGGTTTCAATAGTACATACAACCCATATGACCGTTCGATAATCTGTTAAGGGTTTTGCTACACTTGCGTGGTAATACTTCAAATGCTTTTATTTCAGGGTACAAGTATAGTTCCATTGTGCTGCTAGGTCTTGAACATGTACCAGAGATCGGCGACAATGTGCTGGAGGCTGCTAATGGAGGCAACAGATGGGAACGACCAAACTGTGACTTCCGGCTCTAGTGCTATTGAGTTTCAGTAGAACTTTGTCAAGATTGAATTGGTTGCTGTTGGTGGATCTGCCTGGAGTAACTAACCAGGATGTTTGATTAAAATTGATCAGAAGTGGGAAATGGAACGTGTCTGGTACATGTGCAATTTACTCTTTGAGCAGAACCGGTGAGAGCACTGCTACAATGAGTAATGGTTCCGGATTTTGTGGTATCGCAGCCGATGGTACTCTTGTCTGATAAATCAGAAACAAAATCAAAAAGATAGTAGTCCCTGCAAGTGGACGAAATTAATCCAGAAATACAAGTACCGTTAACTTTCAACTACGATGCAAAGACTGATGTCATCTCCACTGATCCAGCTGGGTTCAACACAGCTCAAGTTACTGCTGGTACCACTCAGGTAACCTGTCTCACCAGGATCTGCCTTCAGGTACTGTCAATTTCAACTTTTTCCTGCAACGTATTCAAAAGTAACTTTTTTACAAGTTTATAGACCTTGAATCTTGATGGCGTAGTTTTGATTGACACAGCCAATGACAGCTGCAAAGATCATTCACTGATAATGATTTTCGTGGCCGGACCAAGAATTTCTCCACCTGATAAGAAAACAGAATCCTCGAAGACACTTCTTAGTCTTCTTATGTTTCGAAAAGAAACCAAACACATCACACAATGTTAATACAAGAACCCATTCCACAAAGCAGACTCAGCTCTTCAATCGCCAATCTCTTCACGAGCTCTTTGGCCCTTACTGCTGGCTTCTTCCAATCCCAACACAATACTCCTGGATCTGGCACATGTCCAGTGGATGTACCACTGTCCTGCTCGAACACTACTATCGTAGAGGACCTCTGCTGCTTTGAATACCCTGGAGGTGTCATCCTTCTAGCTCAATTCTGGGACTACAGTCCATCAATTGGCCCCCTGGATGAGTTTACGCTCCATGGATTGTGGCCAGACAACTGTGATGGCACCTTTGAGCAATTCTGTAACGCCAATCTGGAAGTTAGAAACCCAAGAGAAATCATTAAGTTACATGATGAGGACCTTCTTGAAGAGATGAACCGTGTCTGGAAGGATTATAAAGGCAGGGATGAACAACTGTGGACCCATGAATGGAACAAACACGGCACGTGTTACACTACACTCAAGCCGGCTTGTTATCCTGAAGATGAGTACAAGGACAGAGTTGATGTCTATGATTTCTTCAAGGCTGCTGTTGACTTACACCGGACTTTGCCAACCTTCAAGTTTTTGAGCGACGAAGGCATTGTGCCTTCATTCACTGAGACCTACACCAAGGAACAGATTCTTGGGGCATTGAAGAAGAACTTTGGCGGATTCGAACCTTTTGTCAAGTGTGACCGTAACAATGCACTTAATGAAGTGTGGTACTTCCATCATTTACAAGGCAACGTCAAGAGTGGCCGCTTCAACCAAATTGATACCTTCAATTCATTCAGATGTCCTAATGAGGGAATCAAATTCATACCAAAGATACCAAGAAAACCAAAACCTACTCATACTTTGAGACCAGGGCCAAAACCAACTGGTGATGTATCTGTTGGGTTCGTGAAGTTGACTAACCAGCCGGGTTGTTTGATTAAGAATGGGAAATGGTACACGACAGGGAGCTGCGCCACATTCACTGTCACTAAATCCAATGATGATAAGGTTGTTCTCAAATCCAATGGAGGGGTATGTGGCTTGGATGATGACAATAAGCTTGTGTGTTCCCAGAGAACTCGTGCAACTGAGTTCACTTTCGATGAGTCAACAGGGATCTTATCCACGGATAAGGACAATGGTGAACTATGGAGTGCTGATAGAGTGCCTCATGGAAGAACCCAAGTAGATGTGAAGAACATTGTTGGGGGCAATATTGAATTCAAGCTACACTTTGAGAAAAGATGGTGAAAACGGCATAATGTTGAGGAAGCATAGGCTTACCTGAGATTACCAAGACACAGATATCTACCATTGCAAGCACTTCATATAGTATACTTAAAACTATAAAACATCAGGATCAATAAATCATCAACTGAGATTCGTATTCAATAAGTGGTCAGTTGTGGTGCCATCTTCGTAGAACTTTGACTTCAGATACCTTATGTCTTGGCTGACATCCGCAGATTTGTGCTGTAACAAGTCTCTGTACTTTTCGTTCAACTTATTTAACTCAGTGTTGACTCTGCTCAATTCTTGATTATCCCTTCTATATCTTCCCATCCTCTTGTATACCTTGTCAAAGTTAGACTCTAGGAAATCAACGAAATCATTGAGTCCTTCAACTTCCCTGGAAAGCTCCGCATTCTTCTGCATCAACGAATAGTTATCCTTGATTTGGGATTCTGATTTCAAGTTCAATTTTTCCACTGCGAATTCAAGGTGTTTGATTTTCCTTTGTAACTCCACAAGATTAGAACTACTTTGAACACCTTCTTCGGTGGGTAGAGCGAATCTGGGCTGTGGACTCAAAAGCTTGTTATCCCGTTCAGGTGACAGATCAAGATCAAAATTCCTTCCTATTCTAGTCGTTTCAGGACTTGTGAGTGGCCTCTGGTTGAAAGGTGACATAGAATCTCTTGGTCTTAAATCAGGAATGTCTTTATTGAGGGTGGGTTTGTGGAATATGTCTTGTGGGATATCTGTGTATCTCTTGTTTGATGATCTGATATTGGGTTGAGGTGATTCCAAACTTCTCAGGATTCGTTCTCTCTTTTTCTCATTCTGTAGCCTGTTCTTTTCAAATTCGTCCTTGTCACGATACACCAAGTTCTCCTTGTTCAAGATCTTCGAGTCAAAGTACATCTCTGCTGATGGGGTTCTAGAGTTACCAGGAACGTAGCTTTGTCTGAGAGGTGAAGGTATGTAGTTCTTCGTAGGCGAATCCAAAAGAATATCAAGAGTATTATCCACACCAGTCACTCGGTTCCTCAACCTCTGTTTGCTTCGTTTGTTGTTGATTCTAATGTTTGACAACGTGGATAAGTCCTCATCATAGTGATATCCATAGTCCGGACTGTTCATCTTTCTCAGAGACTTGTATTAGTCCTGGTGTATTACTAAAGTTCCTGGTTTATTTGCAGAATAGGGTTCAAACTTAAGAGTCTAAAGATTCATTGTTTCAAAACAATCTGAAAAACAAAAAGAAGAAAACAAACACAGAAGTGTAACCACAGCAACAGAGTTTAAATTACGAAGGTTGGCTCTCGAATTCCGACCACCATTAAACCTCCTGCTATTACCCTCAGTAGCCTCTCTGTATGGCAAGATAATGAGCTCCAAAGTTACTAAATTCTTTCCGGATATCGGAAGAGTCAGTCGAGATTTATTGCAAGACAAATTGTTGACATCATATTTCTGATTCTCGGCCATTAATTGGAGTTCGGACTTAGCTAAAATCGCTGTTAATGCACTTCGGCTAATACCTGATATTTTCCCCACACTTGATATATAGAAGGCGGAAGTTTGACCGTTCTAGTTCAATGATCACTGCAGTCTGCCCCCATCTAAAATTTATATGTCGTGCTTTAGATCATGAAAGTATCGTGATTCGTACGTACAGCTTAATGTTCTCTTGCTTTCACGGTCAAGATGAACTCCATTCACTATGATAGTGTTGTGGTAATAAACAGATTTTCTAGCTGCAAGTCTGTATTCGTATTCATATTCACGGTTCGCGTACCGTTCACTCACCAAAATAAAAAAAAAAAACTGCTCGTGTTTGCAATGCAGGCGGTGTCCATGCCAGTTGTATGTAGCCCGTTATACCACAAGAGGCGGAATTCGGCTCTAAGGCCCTCGAGAATCGAGAGACCCATACGTAAGGCTACTTGTGATTGGCTTGCTAATGAGGTATCTCACGGAACGGCCCGGCTATCGTTACGTTACCTATATCATCCTGTCTTTTTCTCTCTTTTTTTTCTTTTTTCCTGGATATATGACATCAACGTGCAAGTCACTCGCATGAAAATGACGTTCTCTCATGCGAATTTTTATTGTCGCAGGCAATCAGTTTCCGCGGAAACGTTGCCGAAAATAAAGAATTCAAGAGTCTAGGCTCAGTTTTTCTTCTGTCACACAAGACAGAGAAACATGAAAACAGCTAGTCTGTCATCTTTTCAACTTTTAAAACAATTCACAAAACTTGAGAGAACGAAACCTTATAACAGCAGCTAGTGGAAATGGTCTCCGCTACATCCTCTCCAACAGGCTTCTTCCCTTCACCAGTGCCTCATGATATGGGACCGGCTTCGGCGGCAGGTAATCACAACACTGCCCCACTGGGATACTTCAATTTTGACACACCCAGCAATTCTACAAGGTTTTCTCAGTCGTCTAGCATCAACAAGAACATGGTCCAACCAAACAAACTTAGCATGAACAAGGGTGGCGCTTCTTGCGGCATCTCAAATATTCCGAACCTCACAATCACCCTATCGCCCCCAAACAGCTCAACTGCACTTCATAGAACCAAGAGCCCAACATACTGCAGCACACCCGGTGGTTCCAAGTTCTTTGATGTTATGAGCCTAGGAGTTTTGCCAGTAAAGACCAAGGATGAGTTCGAGGAGCTTTCAACGGAGGTTCACGTTGGTAAATACACCGATGTCGTTGTTGTGGACCTGCGCCCCTTCAATGCTTACAATACTGCGAGATTGAAAAATGCCCTTAGCATATGCATTCCATCGACATTGTTGAAGAGAACGTCATTCACAATAGCCAATATTTCAAAAACTATGATTGCGTCACAGCAAGAGGAGCTTGATTCAAAGTTGGAGTCACTGAATGATTTGAGACTCATATTCTACGACGCAAACTCCAAGGAGAATCACTGCTCCTTCCAGTTGTACCAAATCATCAAGAAGTTCCACGAGACTCTTGCTGATTACGATAGGAATGTGAAAATGTACTTTCTCAATGGAGGATTCGAGATGTTCAAGAAGGACAAGTCACTTGATGAGAAGTTTGTTGACACAAAGAAGTTCAAAGCCTCTAAATCTCCAGACACTTGCAGCTTTTCAAATTTTTCTTTACCATCTGCTGATCCATCATCATCCTTCTTGATGGCTGTTAAAAGCAACAAGTATGTCATTCCACCAGATGTTGCCAACGATATGAAGTTGAAGATTCCAAAATTCAAGACTGTGGATAACTTACCGACATGGTTGAAGAAGTACACTAACCCAGATTCAATCAAAACCATCATCTCCAATTTCATGAAAATTGAGAATACAGAAAACCAAAGAATCAGTGCATCTGTTCAAAGAAGATTGTCGGTGTCATCTGGCAAGAGCTCACCAAGTAGTGGACCATCTTCATCTGTTGGTTCCGTCATGAGCCCTGGTGGGAGCTACTTGTTCAATGGTTCTGAGAATGGGTTCAAGAACAGATACCCGAACATTTTACCTTATGAGCACTCAAGAGTCAAACTTGTCCCTTCGCCAATGTCTTCAGCCAACACTCCATCCGGCGTCAACCAAAACTTTTACTTCCATCCTATTGAAGGCACAACTGTGGAACCGAGCCTGATCAGAAGCAGATCAACGCAGGGTACAAGGAAGCATGCACTCTTTGGGCAAGACGATTATTTCAATGCAAACTTCGTTAATGTTCCACAAATCAACAGATCTACAAATTACATTGCCACCCAAGCTCCATTGCCATCCACCATTGATGATTTCTGGAAAGTGGTTTGGCAGAACCAGACTGAGGTCATCATGTCTTTAACAAATCTGAACGAGAATGGCGTCAAGAAGTCTGACGTGTACTGGAATGATTCCAAGCAGATCAAGCTCTTGGAGGAAATTGAGGAGTTTGATGGAATTAAGAACTTGACTATAAGAAAGATCCAAATGAGTCGCCGTGAAAAGACGAGAGTTGTCTACCAATTGCACTACACTAACTGGCCTGACCATGGTGTTATTGAGGATCACTCGGATTTGGTAAAACTCGTCAGGGCCAAAGAGAAGTTTGTTACTAACAGAGACTCTCCAGTTTTGGTTCATTGTTCTGCTGGATGTGGAAGAACTGGAACGTTCATTACCATTGATTTGATCCTACTAGCGTTGAAGAAAAAGATTACCGAGAAACAGGAACAAGAAAATAACCTTCATGTTTCCCTCAGTGATGAAGAGCCTCCATCTGACGGAAGTAGTATTGAAAGTGTCCTTACGACTGAAGAGGATTTGGTTTACTTCACTGTCCAACAATTGAGGAAACAAAGAATCTCCATGGTCCAAAGTTTGGATCAATTCATCCTTTGCTATGAAACGATTCTCTTTTACTTTTATCTTCTTGAGAAGAACACACTATCATGATTGTGCATACACCTATTTAATGTTTTAATGAAACGAACATACTTATAAATTGACACTACGGGGTAGTTCATGGGTTCAACTTCAGAAAGTAGTCCAAGTTCTCCAAGAGATTAGGATCATTGACTGTCCCAATCACCTTGTTGAAGAGGTTATCGCCCATCTGCTTCATAAGTTCCAAAATCTCAGCAACAAACTTCTTCAGATTCAAGCTGTGCACTGGATCGTTGGACTCAATGGTTCTGAAGAATCTTTTGCTCTCTCCATTCTCAATGACAGTCAGATCAGATTCACTGTATTGAAACTCATAGAGGTAGTTCTCATGGTATTTAGGGCAATCCCCTTCAGATTCATTGGCTTCTTCCAACGCGCTAATCCATAGAGCTATCAGGGCTTTGAAGTCCTGGAAGAAAACCAAAGAGCCAGTCTTCAGAAGAGATGATAGACCCAAGGTGTGAATCTTTCTGTTTCTTGGATTACCAACATTCTCCATCTTGACATACCAAGTATTCAAGAACTTGATTGTTTGTTTGAAACGGTTACTCTCCTCCTTAAACAGGAACTCGAAGATCTTAGCGAAGTTCGAAGGTTCTAAGTATGCTAATCTGGCGACAATCAAAAGTAACTTTGATACAGTTAGCGCAGATTGGTCATCATCTAGAATCATCTCAATCACTTTAGGAAGTAAACCAGATTCCATGAATAGGGATAGCAATTTGTTGAAGTTGTCAACGTTATTATAATTCTCCAAGGTGATGATTTCAAGAGTAGAGACCAAAATGTCCAGGGAATCATCCCTCATGCTTGGCAGATAGCTGGCCAAAATCTTGAAGATGTTGAGCGTGAAGTCTCTTGATGTGTCATGGGTAATGAGTTCCGGAATCAACATGGTGTAACTTCTGAAGATTTGGAGGATCACCGGTAAAATTTCAGTCTGGTTCAATAGACCATCCTGGTATAGTTCGATGAGGTCCTGAATCAATGGGCCTCCTTCCTGAAGTGGTAAGCTCTGATCAATTGGGTAAAACTGCAAGATAGCAAGCCACAACTCGTATCCATCTTCAGACAGCAAAGAGTAGTATTCAGAGCTTGGTGAGCAACATACTCTAACCAGTGGGAGTGAGATATTCCAAGTGATGTTAGAGTTGCTGTTCAAGGAAATGATCAGATTCTTCAAAATTCGCAGTAAGCTGTTCTTCAAGATCAATTCATTGGCATTGTTGGATAGATCCCAGAACTTTGGAATGATTTGAAGCAGCTGATCAAGTTCATCAATTGAGATCAATGGGTTGGTCTTGGAAATCAAATTCGCAATAGTGTTGAGTAGGAACAGCTTTGACTCGGTCAATTCCATATCATCAATCATTCTTAGGAGACTATCAATGAATCTAGAGATATATGGCTTTATGATCTCTCTTTTGAAATCCCAATCTGCCAAGAGTGCTTTAAGAGTTTGGATCGAGGTCAACTTCACCACCTTGTCGTTGATTGGGTTTGATGAGTCTTGAAGGTTGATCAAAAGCGAATATATTCTATCTATGTTTGTTTCATTGATAGTGTTGGATAGCCCTACCCATTCGTTGATCAACAAGCACACCCTTCTTTTTAAGACCTTGTTCTCAACGAGATCGTTTTTCAAGGATTCAGGAAGAAAGATATTTTCAAAGAGATTGTTGAAATCAACAACCTCAAAGATGGAATTAGCACTCAGTTGGAAGATACTGAAAATAGAGTCCTTCACCAGGATGTTTTGTCTTGATGCATCGTTATAGTTAGCGAGTTCGTTCTGAATCTTATTGAGAATGTAGGGAACCAGAAGGCCCTTGAAATTGTTGATCAAATCTTGAAAGAAGTTTTCAGCACATTGTCTCACTTGGAATTCATAATTATGATTGACTTCGTCATTTGCCCATTCTTCTGGTTCGTTGATCCAGGAGTCTAGATCTTTTGGACTCAATTTGATGTAAAAGTTGATCAATAGATCAGCCAGAGATTTTATGAGTTCTTCTGTGAAGAATACATTTGTCAACAGTTGGATTGAGTGTTCAATCTGTTGTTTGTTCGATCTTGACTTCATTGTGAACACTGCACCTTTCTTGAATAGAAAATTAATCAGGTACTTGAAGATCAACAAAGTCTTGATCATAATAAATTCCCACAATCCATCATCTTCCTGATTGTTATAGACAGCGTCTGCCTTTGACTGGAGAAGTTTGAGGAGAGTGTACAGAATTTCCTTAGATGATGGCAGTAGAATGAGGTTGGTTGGGTTGGACTTTGCCAACAAGTAATAGATTTTCGAGTAGCGCTTGATATACTTCTCAAGAAACTCAGATGGTGCATATCTGTCATAGTTGCTAGTGAGCATTTCAAAATGTTTGATAGAAAGCGATAAGAACTCCACTATCTCATGTATGTCAATTGGTGAATCCTGAATATCGATAATGATCCGTTTGAGCACCTTCAAAGATAGATACCCAATCTCCATAATAGCAAAGTCCAAGGACTCAATCCAATCATTGAAATAAGCCGAGTATAACTTGATGAGGATAGGTGCTATAATAGGGATCTTGCTTTGAAGTGCTGGCCTTGTCTTACCAATCTTTGCCATGGATAAATTCTTGAGAATCTGGTTCAACATTATTAGCAAGTTATGGATCTTCACATTATTTTCCTCCTTAATGGAAGTCTGCAAGAGGATCTCCAGCTGGTCAAATAATTGGGGCCACTCATTAGGAAAATCAAACCTGCATATTCTTGAAATGGCCTGGGAGTTCTGGATAGATAGTTGCTTATTGGGTTCATCAATCATCTCAAATAGTTTTGCCTTAATTTGAGATTTTTCACCCACAGAGATAGAATTTTGGCGAGAAGATCTCCAGTACTTCTCAATTCCATTCTTGAAGTTGATCACCGCAAGCCATCTGATCTGAAGGGGCAGGGAAAGGTCAGTATAAACTGTTTGAAGCAAGTAGTGATAACCTGGTTGAACCTCCCATTGTTTGAGCTGGGCTTCCGCCATTTTCTGCTCCTCTCCTCTTTGAGACCCATTGACCTTCTCCAAAACTGCAGTCAGAGATAGCAGATTGAGCTCCATTAGAGAAATAGTGTTTCTGGAAGTGTTTTCACTAGCATTGAAGCATCGGGTACACTACTCGAGAAAAAAGTGTAAACAAAAACGAATTCCGGGTATACCAACCTGCAAGTTCCGACCTAAGTTTATGGCATCTCTTGGAGCCCTTCTATCAGAATATCGCATTCACTATCTCTATTTCCATCTGTGAGCCTCATCAGCACCTGTCCATTCCTTTTCATGATATCCCAACTCTTTCTTCACACGTTCAACTGTCGCCTTGTCACCAGTGTTCTTCCCCAGATTGTCACTGATCTTAACAGCAGGGTTCCCCTCGGCTGCAAACAATTTGATGACAATATTGAGTGGTTCTGACTTCTCTCCTGTTGAAAGCGTGGTAAAGTCATTGGTTAAATTGGTACCAATACCAAACACGGATTTAAGGCCGTTCTCATCCGCATGGTGCTTGTACAGGATACACTTGTCGACATCCAAAGAATCAGAGAAGCAAATTGTCTTGGTGAAATCAGGATAACCAAGCTTCTTGTAGTGATTCGCCAGCTTCTCAGTGTACTCCAATGGGTCACCAGAGTCTTGTCTCACACCCACGTAGTAGTCACTGAAGGGCTTAACAAAGACTTTCAAGAAGTCATCTGTACCAAAAGTATCTGTGAGTGCCAAACCAGCATATTTTGGACCAAAAGTCTTAATCCAGTAGTCCAGAGCAAGATGGTTAGCATTTGTATAGTCTTGGATAATGGCTGCGATACCCATGAACCATTCATGGGCAATTGTGCCAATTGGTGCCACATGGAACTCCTTGGCAAAGAGAACATTGGAAGTACCGATAAAGACATTCTTAACATTGGCCGGCTGTGACTGGGCATACTCCACAATCTTATCAACAATTAGCCTCTGTGTTTCAAATGATCTTCGTCTTCTTGTTCCAAACTCGGAGAACGGGATCTCGTTGGCGAAGAGCTTGAATGCTTTGGCTTGGACTTTCTCAACTTGACCATCCAAGTTCCAGTCCGTATCAACAAATCTGAAGTATGCCTCAGACACAAGTGCTAATAGTGGGATCTCATACAAGATTGTGTCCTTCCAAAGACCACTAATTTTCAAGTCAAGATTGTTATCAGCATCAGTCTTCAGAACAACTTGCTTGGCCGGTTCCAATTTGAAGTCTTGGAGGTACGTGAGGTAGGCTGCTGGGAGATACGAAACCTTGGATCTAAGGTACTCAATCTCATCTCCAGTGAAGCGCAAGTTTCCAAGCGATTGAATCTGTTCTTTCAACCAAACAATGGCGTCATTGTTGAGCCTCTTTAGAGGTGTTCTGTTGGTAAAGTTGTAGGTGACATCTGCAAAGGGGAAGTTCTGCAAAACAGCAGCATGCATTGTGATCTTGTACAGATCGGTGTCCAGGAGGGACGTAATTACTGGTTTCATTGCCATTGTACTCTGCTGTTGGTATTATGATGTATCGTTCCCGTGGTGATGTAGTTTTTCCTGGCTACGAAATAAAAATAAAGGGGTCACCCTCCCCTAAGTCTACAGCACCCAAAATGCTCACTTTATAAGCCAAAGCTCTTGTGAGATTCGGCAGCCAGAATCAATTATTGTGACTGTGATGAGGTGTCCGTGTCATTTGTACTCAGTGGCAAATGCTGAGTGTGACCATGCCGGTTCTCATCGGCTCATTTTTCAATCTGACACTAAAATTTGGCACTCTCCACATAAATGACTCACTCACCCTACAAATGAAACCAGTCTAATTATAATGTACAACCCTCTATACACACAGGCACCCGTCGAAATCTTATAAGACTTGCATAACTCTCTCGAACATTGTATCCAGCTTTATGTCTCCCTCAATGTTCTCAAACAAGTTGAAGAAAGAGTTAATGTCCAGCTTCTTCGCATAACCGTTGAGTTCATCGGTGTTGTCTACTTCTGTAGCACCTTCTTCCTTATATACAGAACTGGATGCCTCTGCCTGAGTCAATAACTGCGCAATTTCTTGGGTGTGGTTGAATTCAGCAATGATGCCAGTGGATACAGTATCGGTTGGAACCTTCGAAGTGGTGATCATTCCAATCTTGGAATTGATGTCAATAAAAAAGAAGTCCTGTTCGTTGTTCCACTTGATTGAAGAGATGTAGTATGGATGAGATGTGCTGAATATCGGTTGTCTGCTGCTTGGGGAGAAGATCAGAATCTTTGCAATAGTTGATTTGGAGTCTAAATCGTAGTAATTCTGAATCAATGCAATGAGGTTTGAGTCTTGGTTGATTGCAACCTGGTGAGATGCTCCCGATCTTGGAGAGTTGATTTTGAGGTTTAAATCAGTCTCTTTCAATGACAGAAGGTCAATGGACTTGAAAATGGACTTGGATAGAATTATGAGGTGGTTGTCAACAATATCAATAGACTTAATTGTAGAGCCAGCAATGTGGGCCAATTTCTCAGTGACCTCATTCTCAAGTTCCTCAAATGTGTCAGTATCAAGTACAAAGATGCTGTAGTCGACACCCAAAAAGATCAGACTGGAATCAGGAGACCAGGCTAAACTCACAGAATTAGAGACCAATCCCGTTGAAGACTTCAACTTTCTCAAGGACCAAGACACATTGCTATTCACAGTATTGGTATTTGGTCTCCACATTCTGACACCACCGTTGTTGTCGGCAGTTAAAACAGCCAGACCCTTATAGTATGACTTTGGGGCTGGGATCATTGAAAGCACCGGCACACCAGCACCGTGAGGGTTAATGATCTTTGTAATGAGTTCCCAGGTAGCAGCCTGCTGGTTCTTACTCTGTGTGATAGTTGACTTCCAGAATTTGAGAGTGTAGGTGTAATCCTTCTTTGATAATAGATCATCCACTTCACCATGGTGGAATTCCTCCATTGTGATTAACCATTCACCATCAGCTGAAAATACAAAGTCCTTGACAATGGAGTCTTTTAATTTCAATTCAGATCTGACTTTACCAGTGGACAAGGAGCTCGAAACCTTCAGCACTGAAACCTGCTCGTTTCTATAAACATCGTAAATTTGAAGAAACAAACCATTCAGGAAGTAGAGTTGTTTAGAAGTTGGATGAACTCTGAAGACAGAAGTGAAGTCATACTTTATCTTCAAAGGATCTTGAACTTTCTTTTTCAAGAAACTCTTGTCAACCTTCTTCAGGTTGTCAGCAGCTGTGTGTAGTAGTTGCCTTGGTCCAGCAATGAGTAGTCTCGACTGAAGATCAACCGCACTCAACACAAGAACTTCGTGATTGTCTTGTGAGTCCAATTTCAATGAGATGTTGTGATGCGCAGAGTCCACTGTGTTGATGGAGACAATCTCACCATTCAATCTAGGCAAGTATTGTTGCTTGTCAGTCTCAAGCTGCCAAAACACAACAACCTTTTCCAAACCACCAGATAACAAATACTTGGAGTCGTTGGTGAAAGACATAGCCTTGATCTGGTCAATATGCCATTTGAGCATTCTAGAGATACCATCTTGCACCAAATGAATGACACCAGTAGTGGTACCAATGGCCAAGGCTCCGTTATTGGATACGGCAAGGGAGGTGAAGATGGTGTTGTTATATGGAAATAGAACTTCGGATGATTCGTTAGACATTATCTGAAAAACAGTGGTGAACTTATGACGCGGTTGCGTTGATAGAAGAGCAACGTACTCAGAGTTGTTGGAAACTGCAACCTTGATCACATTTTTAACTTGAGTCAAAGTTGTAGATACAAGAGTCTCAAGGTTATAAGACAACACACTTTTGGTATGTGGATTTAATGAGTCTTTGCCCGTGATCACAACAAGGTTTGAAGCGTCGAATTTGACAATCTGAAGAATGGAGTCGTCCTTGTTAGGGAGGGTGAGGTCAAAGGTTTTTACAACTGGAGTCTGCACTTTCTCCTTCCAGTTAATCACGAGAACTTTACCAGTGGCAAGGAAGGCATATATGTTGTTTGCATCAGCTGGATCCTCTCGGATGGCAACAAGGCCAGCGAAGTCGATGCTGTTTGTGTTATTGAACTTCAGTGATCTGGCACACTGTCTTGTGGCTAGGGCATAGACAGCTAGCTGGCCGTTGAAAGGTGCGATGGCATGAAGAGCATCACTAGTAAGGATAGTCTTTCCTGCAAGTGGTTTACCACCACCAACGAGGGTGAGCTTGTGTTCCATGGCAGCTTGGGTCTGTTAAGAGAGAGGGACTTCAGATCCTGCTGCTCATCGCAGTCTGAAATTTTTTCTAAGGCAGTATAAAAAGTTACCCGGCTTCTGGAAGATTTTCGCGAATTTTTAAAAGTTTTTCCCATAACAAAAGAAATAAGAACAACCAGGTTTATTGTCAGCAGACTTACATTCACCGACAGTCAGAGTTATGATCGTGCCCGTTCGTTGTTTCTCTTGCGGTAAGGTGGTTGGTGATAAGTGGGAAGCTTACCTAAAGCTCATCAATGACGAAGACCAGACTGAGGGTGAAGCTCTAGATGCCCTAAAGCTCAAGCGTTACTGTTGCAGAAGAATGATTTTGACGCACGTTGATTTGATTGAGAAGTTCCTACGCTACAACCCACTGGACAAGAAGGATGTGGTTGCTTAGATGGAAGAACGGTGAACCTGATAGAGATGATGCCTGCATGCTGTTTATAATGTACAATATTTATGTGGTTGGCGTAAGAGTGACTGACAAGGATATATGATCAAAGCACTAAAGCACAAAGAACCTTCTGATAATCTGATGACAATGACATTATGAAACTAGAAATATCACTGTCCTAAGCCCTCGATCACAGTGCTCTCTCGTTTCACTCAAAGGCATGTTGAAAGAGGTACTTTCAAATTCCGAGGGTAATGAGTACCTCGTATATAGATAGGTGATCGTCTCTATTTTTTTCGTTTGCCACCAAAACAAAGAAGAGACACAACCAAACTAAACGAGCCAAAGTTTGACATGTCACAGCTACGGGCTACAAGGCTTCTTAGCCATGTGCGCTATAGACACATTACTCCACAACTTCTGAGACCCTCCATGCTCCTCACCAGACCCATCTCCTTTACAGCGCTCCCAAAGTTTGCTGGGAAGCTGATTAGGGTGCCTGCTTATCTGGGCGGTGGACTTGCTGCTGCTGGCAGTTATGTTGCGTACAAAGTGGAAGAGGCATCTAGTTTCACAGTAGATAAACTGGGTCAACTCAAGGAATTTGGTGATGGCGTCATGGATAAAATGGGTGATTTGCTTGGAGGTTTTGGGGGTGCTAAGGGCACGAGTGGCGGAGATGCAGGTGGAAGTGGTGATGGGGGAAATGGATCTACAGCAGTGGGAACGGCTGCTGCAATTGCTGGAGTTAGTACCGCTGATGATGACGATGAAGATGTTGAGAAGCTGGACGAAGATGAGGATGATGAAGAGGATGATGACACAGATGATCAGATGTTGAGTTTGACAAGGCAAATGATAGAAATCAGAGCTCTTCTCCAACAAATTGATAGATCATCTGAAACCCTCAAACTTCCATCGATTGTGGTTATCGGTTCTCAATCATCTGGTAAGTCATCTGTCTTGGAAGCCATTGTTGGACAGGAATTTTTGCCAAAGGGCTCTAACATGGTCACCAGAAGACCAATCGAGCTGACTTTGGTGAATACACCAAGTTCCGCTAACGAGACAGCGGACTTTCCTGCACTGAAGATCCATAATTTGAATGACTTCAATGAAGTTCAGAAGATTCTCTACGATTTGAACATGGCTGTTCCTGAATCGGAGTGCATTTCCAACGATCCAATCCAGCTTACTATCAAATCTCCAAATATTCCAGACTTGTCCTTGGTGGACTTGCCAGGATACATCCAGATCGAAGCTGCAGACCAGCCACCTATCTTAAAGTCTAAGATTAAGGAGCTCTGTGAGAAGTACTTGGAATCACCAAATGTCATTCTAGCGATTTCCTCTGCTGATGTTGATTTAGCAAACAGTGCTGCTCTCAAGGCCGCTAAGTTAGCTGATCCTAAGGGTGAGCGTACTATTGGTGTCATCACCAAGTTAGATCTGGTTGAACCAGGAGTTGCTAAGGATATACTATTGAACAGGAAATACCCCTTGAAAATGGGCTATGTGGGAGTGATCACCAAGGCACCAACTGCTAAGACACTATTCAGAAAGAAGAGTTCACATGAAGCTTTTATCTCTCAACAAAACTTTGAATCTAGTTTTTTCAAGAAGAACAAGCCAACTTTTGAAAGCTGCAACGTTTCCACAAGAACATTGAAAAAGAAATTGATTAAAGTGTTGGAGAGAACGATGTCAATGTCGCTTCAGCCGACCTCCAAACTGGTGCAACAGGAACTGGACGAAGCAGCTTATCTGTTCAAAGTTGAGTTCAATGACCGCCATTTGACTCCAAAGACATACCTCGCTGAGAACATTGACGCCTTGAAGTTAGCCGTTAAGGAATTGAATGAGCAATTGGGTCGTTCAGAACTTAAATCGATACTACGGAATGAATTGGACCAACAAGTGTTAGATCTGTTGGCTTCAAGATATTGGAACAAACTTAACACAAAGGACCTCCCTTCAGCCCAGCTTATCAATGATTTAAACAAACTGTCAGATTTGAAACCTCAAGATTCAGAATACTGGGCTAAGAAATTGGAGTTGACAACATCGTCATTGACCAAACTGGGAATTGGCAGATTGTCTACCCAACTAATTTCCAATGCCATTATAACGGAGGTTTCTAATTTGGTGGACCAGACATCATTGAGAAACCATCCATTGGCTAAGCAAGCGGTGAAGGATGCTGCTGTTAACGTCCTGAACTCAAGATTCTCGTCCACTGCGGACCAGGTGGAGAATTGTATCAAGCCATACAAGTACGAAATTGATGTTGAGGAAAGAGAGTGGAACATTTCTAGAGACCACTCTGTGCATTTGTTGAAAGAGGAGTTGAGCCAGGTCAATGAGTCCTTTGGGATTTTGAAGAACTCCATTGGTGGCAGAAAGTTAACTCAAGTGATGAAGTACCTAGAAGATGGTGCTATTAATGATGGCATCAATGAAGAGACTCTGGGCTTCTCTAAGATTTTGCTGAGACGTGGTCAAGAGGCTATATTCCTACGAGACAGAGCCACCATCTTGAACATGAGAATAAAGATGTTAAAGTCTAACCAGTGCAAGTCCAAGTCCAACAAGTTTAAGTGCCCTGAGATTTTTCTTAACGTTGTCAACGAGAAGCTCACCACAACCGCAGTCCTTTTCTTGAACGTCGAATTATTGACTGATTTTTTTTACAAGTTTCCTAGAGAGCTGGACGAGAAGTTGAACTTGAACTTGACTGAGGAACAGGTTGAACTGTTTGCGAAGGAAGACCCCAAGATTAAAAGACATATCGAGTTGCAAGAACGCAAAGAGCTATTGGAGCTAGTGCTGAATAAGATTGATGGGATCTTGGCTTTTCAAAGAAACAAGGCGAGCATTACAAAGAGCAGCGCCAACGAAGGAAAATGGCGTTACATTTGATCAACTAGCTGTCTATTTATTTTGATGTTCTAACGGATTTTGTACATAAATATTTAATGACCTTATTAACTGAATACTGATGATAAATGATTAAAGGAACTTGAAGTGGTAGAAGGTATCTAGATACTTGTCAAACTTCCTAGCGATGAAGGTCGCGACACTTTCTGAATTCAATGAGAGCCTGAAAAGGCCAATGACACCTGTAAATCCAATGAAATTAATCAGAAGTACAGCTAACTTTCTAACCCTGAAGTTCCTGACATTGTTCCACTTAAGCATTCCGTAGATCATATGGTATGTGGTGATGAAGATGAGGGAGGGGTATAATATCCAGTTGAGAACAACACCAAACCTGCCTGAAGAAGATTTTTGGAACAAGTAAGAGATGAACTCAAAACTGATGTAGCTTGAGTCACCTTCAACCAATAGAGGTACAATCCTGACTTGCAAAAAATGGTACAGCACAAGTGGAAGGCTTAGCCAACCAGACATCTGTAAAGTTGAAATACCGAACTTCCTGTACGTCATATTTCTTCTCATTCCAAGCCCCAGGAAGCTGGTAGCACCACCCACCAACCCAATCTCGTAGTCATCTTTGATCTCATGTTCTCCTTCAGAATTTTGTTCCATCACCGCACATTGATCCACCATCGAGTTTTTTCTTCTCGTTCCTTCTTTGTGATGATGTCCACTCTTTCTTCCATACTTGATTCTGTTTCCCCACATCTTGATGCTTCGTATAAGAACGCTTGCCACAATATGAGTAGTCAAACTACCCCAAACGAGAATCTCTTCTAGACCTGGGGATTGATACAAGGCTCTGCCCATGCTTATGAGTTCATTACCAAAGTCCATTGACACGACGGGTCCAATGGTAACTGTGATTCCATGAATCACTGCAAAGACACTGAATGAAATGGAGGAGTACTTCTGGATTGGTTTCAGAATCTTGTTGCTGAATCTGAGCACTTTGGTGTATCGTGAAGGTCCAAGGTCTAAATCATTAATTCGATCCTTATGGGTGGGGTTCTCGGGGCTAGCAGAGTAGAATTCATTGGATTCTTCAAGGTATGATGTATTGAAAGCAATAGGCTCGGGTTTGACCGTCTTTAAACTGTCGATGGACCCCATTGTGATGAGTTAAATTATGTTAAAGGGTTTGACCCAATCACACACATTTGATGAAAGCAATCATACTGTTATGAAGCCCTGTGTCCTAAGTCCGAACTTAGCCTACGCAGAAGAATATGACATAAGCAAGATTTTTCATTTGCGAGGTTATTTGTTTACTCTTCCAATTTCCTAGGTCTTCCTGCCCTACATGAATTCAGAGATTGAGACAGATAGACTGGAATCAGCCGAGAGTACAGTGGAAGAGAAGTCACCAGCCAAACAGAAACAAACACCAGTCTACAAGAGAAAGAGATCAGGGACTACAAATAACACCATGATCAAGGTGAAGAAAGGTAATGCCCCAGTAGAACTCGTCCACGAAACCGTGGGAAAACTGCCCAATCGTTCACTATTTACACAGTATGATGAGAACAGCGAGGAAGTTTTTTGCTTGTGCAGGAAGCCTGACAATGGCGATCTCATGGTTGCTTGTGATGGCTGCGATGAGTGGTTTCATTTCAACTGTGTGAAAATCGATAAGAAGTTTCAGCAGTTAGTGCTCAGTTACCATTGCCCATATTGCGAACTGGAGGGTAAAGGTCAGACATTGTGGAGAAGAAAGTGTCGGTTAATAGGTTGCTTCAATGGAATTTCCGGTAATGAGTCAAAATACTGTTCCAAAGAGCATGGTTTGAAGTTTATGAAAGGTGTCATGGAGAAGGCCTTCAATGAGGATGAAAACGATGTCATTCCTCTGAATAAGGATAATGTCGTGCAACTTGTGAATGAAGTTTCTGACGTTCAAAAGTTCAAGACGCTAGGTTCTAAATTTCCGGAACCAACGATAGATTTCCACCAGAATCCAAGAATCTTGAAGATTAAGGAGAGTTTACAGGAGCTGTCAGAGAAACGAACCCAGATGATTCGGAGAAAGAAAATTTTGATCATTACAAGAGAGAACATAAAAAAGATCAATGACATGCTGACCAATGAAATTGACGGTGAGACTACTACGACCAGCAGATCAAAGAAGGGAAAGACAAAGAAGGTTGAGATCTGTGGGTATGATCCTCTGTTCAGAGACGAGAGCATTAACATAACCGAAATGGAGGAAGGTAATCTCAAATCAAAAGACTCTGAACTTCTCAAGAAAAAATTCCTCCAACTGAGGGAGGAAGAAGGAGCTGATCTTAATGGCGTGGATATCTGCCTAGAAGAGAAGAAGAAATGCCAGAAACATAACGGTTGGCAATCCATGATCAATGATGACATTGATATGAACATTGAAAATATTGACATTGATATTGCCACTGCTGAAAAAAGGTTAGAGAAAACACTCCACAGTCTAAAGATTAATCATTTTGAGATGAGTGAACCCCTGCATGTATAGCATAATTACAAAGTTTTGTGGTTCTAAAGGCCTCATATTCTGATCTTCTTCACTTATATTTTATTGTACAAAACCATCATTCGGTATCTTTTACTTCTTGGTCATTGTTCTCTTCCTCTTCCGGCTTTTCTTCTTCCTCTTCTTCGTCCTCCTCTAGAGTAGGCTTCCAAATTTCTATCAAGCTATCTTCTGCTGCACTGACAATAGTATTCACAGTACCACTGACCCAGTCAAACTCCGTGATATTTGAAGTATGACCCCCATGAATGAATGCTAAGGTTGGATCCTCAATGTCATTCTTTAAATAATCATCAGGGTCAAACTCTTCCCCGATTTTGTTCAAGTCCCAAATATGGATTCTTCTATCATCAGAGGAGGAGGCCAATAGGTTAGGTTGTTCAGGATTGAACTTCAAGTTTGTCACTGCGTTGTTATGACCATAAAGCTTTCTCAAAGGAGCATCCAAGTATCTTAAATCCCAAACATTGATAAGATTATCAGCAGCCCCCGTAACAAACAAGTTAGTATGGGCAGGGTTAAAATCAATGGCATTGATAACATCATTATGAGCTTTCTCAATCTTGAAAAGAGAATTTTTGGAATCGGATCTGATATCTATGAATTGTACAGACAAATCATCACTCACAGAACCAAACAAAGTTGGAATATCATAACTCCATGAAAAATCACTCACAATGGCAGAATGAGGAGAATACGTCTTGATTGGACTGCTTGAGCTCTTGGACACATCCCAGAGTGCAATTTTCATATCTTCACCACCACTCACTAAAAGATCGCTATCATGAGCCCATTCTAAACCGAACCCATCCTTTTTGTGGAATTTCAAGGTGGCTATTTCATTTGAGCTGTCGAATTTGAAAATTCTGATATCACCCGTGCTGTCAAATGCAGCCAACTTCCCGTTGAATTTGTTGTATCTGGCCTTGTTAACCTCATGAATCTGCGTCCATTTTTGGTTGATTTGAAACTTGGAGAAGGTGGATGGTCCGCTTTCGACAGGGACGGATTTCTGACTGGTTGGAGATAATGTTGAAGGCACTCTGAAGGACACTGATTGTAGGGAATTCCCCTTAGGAGCCAGCGTTCCGATCAAGAGCTTGACTTCGAGTTCGTTCCCATCACTGCTCAACTGCGATCCAGGAAGAGACTCCACTGCTAGCGATGGTGAGTCCAAAACATAAGTTTGAATGGTGTCATAAAGGAACGGCACAGATTTCTTCCAGATCTTGTACTCTTCGTTAATGAGTTTCTCATTCGCCACATAATGTGACTCAGAAAGCTCAACGTCAGTTACAGTCATTGTATCAACAGGGTAAATGAGTGTGACATGAGTTGGAGTTGGCACAAAATTCCAAAGCAGCTTTGATAGAGCATGAACACCCATACACCTCGGCATACTTGCAGCAAACAAAAAAAGAGAGAGAGAGGGCTCCGATACCGGGAGTCGAACCCGGGTCTGCTCGGTGAAAGCGAACCGTGCTAGCCGTTACACTATATCGGATTTTTAGAAATTCAAGCTTTTGAAGAGGATTATAAGCTACTACAACTCGCACGTGATAAAGTGATTGGACTCCTGACCAGTTTGCACTTGATTGTTCCGACCTCTGCCTCCTCAACGTCATTACCATCGCAGTTAAGTTATAGAAATGAGCTCCGAAATTTTACCACAAGGACAGTCAAAACAGGTTAACGCTTTATGCCTTCAACTTCTTCTTAATGAGATTGTCCCACTCACTCTCAGAACAACGAAACGACTCTCCCTAGCATCCACACAAACCATATCTGATGATCTGAAAGAGATCTCTCTCAAAGACAAGGATACTGGGAGAACCAACATCTTCCAATCTGATCTACTCAATACAGAAGATATGAACTACAAGATTGAAAACTTGGGCTATGGCATTGGACTAAGGATTACTGAGCTAATCATCTTTCATAACCAAAACGATAATTTGTTGAACAATGATTTGGAGTTGCTGAATCTCATGAAGTTCATTTGTCGTGATGTATGGAAGACTCTGTATGGGAAGCAGATGGATAACTTAAGAACTAACCACAAGGGAACTTTTGTGATTACAGACAACAATTTCAAGACGTTCAGAAATTTCAGCAGTGGAGTTGGTCTACAAGACACAGTGGAGAAGTCAAGACAGTATTTGTGGATATCTAGTGGTATAATCAGAGGGGTATTGAAAAGTTTTGGCATTGAGAGTTTAGTGACACCTGAAATTACAAAGTTTCCTAGTGTTTCTTACAATATTCAGACGAACATTTAGCTTATTGCTTGAAATCGCGCATAAAAATTGTCTATACAACCAATAGTGA
Organism: Barnettozyma vustinii; assembly: GCA_030569515.1. Lineage (NCBI taxonomy): Eukaryota > Fungi > Ascomycota > Saccharomycetes > Phaffomycetales > Phaffomycetaceae > Barnettozyma > Barnettozyma vustinii. The sequence continues at coordinate 13,370 of JAJMLD010000087.1, read as the reverse complement.
CATAACATTCATAAATCGTCCATTAGTCACTATTCGCCCTTGATAATTGAGGACAAGTCAGTGTAGGTATCTTCCTTTTTGATGGAACTCAGAGATGTTTTTCTTAAGAGTCTCTCCCTCATCTTCAATTCAGCAGCTTTCTTCTCCAATGCAGCTGCTCTCAGAGCCAACTCCTTTGCAGACTTCTCCTCTAACTCTTGAAGTTGCTGTTGTCTTGAAATGATTCGTTCGTGTTTTAACACGTATGGGACTGTTTCACTCATTATTCTGAGTTTATTTCGAGATGGCTCTGGAGAGTATTGCACCTGTGGAGAGTTCTTGATTGTTTCGATATACGACTCATTATCTCTCTTGATAGATCTCCCTAAATCCTTGATCGGTGAACTGTGGATATCTGGCTTGATTGATGAGGTACGTGAATGTGCAGATTTTACGGACCTTGAATCATTGGACTTGGAAAAGGTCGCACTTTCAGCGAGAAGTGCACCAGTGGTCAACGGCTGTTGGTCATTGTCTTCTTGTTGTAAGTTTTCACTTGAGTTGGCTTCAGCTGTAAGTGCAGCCAGATTGGATAGAGATGGGTTTGAGACGGAGATCTCATTAGATTTGAAGTCGCCGTCATGGGTAACAGATGACAGTTTCTCTGTTCTGTAGTTTTCATAAAGGAAATTGGTTGTTAAATCCTTGAATTCTTGTAAATGTGAGCCAAAGACACAATTCTTCAATGTTAAAAAGTCGGAGACGCTTTCAACATCTATTGAGCCCCATGGATAACTTCTGAAGAACTTCCCGTCTTTCTTCTCCCTAGACCCGATCACAGCGAAAGGTTGAACTTTGGCCAAAGTCTTTGTCTCTTGAATAATCTCTTCATCATCTTCATCTTCATCATAACTGAACTCAAAGACTGGAATGTTATATCTGCCAATATCGATCAAGATGTTCTTTTTGAATTGGACCAACTCACTTTCAGTGAAGGAGTCAGCTTTGGCAATAACAGGTAGAACATTGACATATTTGGAGAGTTTCTTTAGTACATCAATGTCTAGTTCTCTCAACCCGTGACCAGTTGGTTCAACAAAGTAAAGACAGATGTGCACTCTGGTATCTTCAAAGCGAGGGTTTCTTCTAATTCTGGTCTCTTCACTCAAAACATGATCAAACTGTTGTGTCAAGAACGAGACCAGTTCATCAATACAAGTTTCGTTGTCCAAATTATCACCAAATCCAGGTGTATCAATCACAGTCAGGTCCAATCTTGAGTCATCTTGTTCATCAACAATATCAATATGATGAGACATAACAGCCATTGTGGTATCATCGAAGTCACTTGCAGCAGGGTCAAAGCTTTTAAGACCATGTCCATTATCCACAGCGGTGTTAGCACCAATAAACGACAGGATCTTTGGATCTTGTGATGATGTAACTGGTTGGCCGTATTTGTATGGAATCAACGGCGTGTCTAACAAACAGTTGACAAAAGTAGATTTGCCTACACCGGAAGGACCGACCACCATGACCGTGTACTTGATCGCACGTTTGCTGTCGTTCTTGCTTCTCAACTGAGGCGCCATGATGAAGAAAGTCTTGTTTGATGTTTGAGATAGGTTCCAAGAATAGAACTGTTTTTGAAGTACCACATATGAAAATTTCGTAGTGGTCCCCAAATTTCCAACGCGTTCTGTTTCGTAACGACGCGTCCAAATCAGGAAACGCCCAGTCACGTGTAGAGATTTACAATTCCGTGCACATAACCGGACCTGGGCCGCCAAAACTTACAAGAACAACATCACCAGTTGCACTGGTCCAGGTCCGGTTACGTCCATCACTTTGAGCACGACAAACAGCCTGGCGAGCATGAAATCCAGACATTGGAATCGCTCGTCCAAGTACTGGAATTGATCGTGAAATCTGGCACCGTTGAAACTTGCAGATGCTGCCTTCGTCAAGATGTTGTGTGAGTTTGTTGTGTGTCATTTGGGATGAAGTCTTCCTAATGTGCTCTGGGGTACATGTGATGACAAATCGGGACATAAGATGATGGTACCCATAAGATGATTGTTTTGTTTCTTCCATGCATTTCAAGTTAAGAGTCTTCAACTAATTGAATCTACCGTATGGGTGACAGATCACCAGCAATGAAACAGAGTATTGACCTCCTACTTCGAAGCGATACTGTGGAACCTACGATTGACAGACAAATGACACATCATCTAAAGAGACCAATTGATGAACTAAATGAAATCAGCGGACAACCATCGGAGACACAAGAGCCTAGAAATACTATAATAAGGAAGTCTCGGAAATCACAAGGTGTGGGCATCAGGAGACCCCTGTACTCAAAGTATGAGACATTGTTCATCATCAATGCATTTCAGAAGGTTGTCCAGAAGCGCCCCACATTGGTACTCGTTGACATATTCAAAATTATTGAGATTCTTTTCAATCGGGAATCAAGGATAAAGGGGTTTCAGAAACGAACAGGTGATCAACTATACCAGAAGTATAAACGAATCCAGTATGGCTTAAACCACGGAGAGACTGGATCAGAACAACTTGAGTATGCTAAATATTTTAAGAGAAGTCAATTTAATTTGAAAGAGTGGATTCCAATTGATTGTGATACAGATGAGAATCGAATGGATGAGGACTATGCTGTGTTAAAGGGTATTCATTTATCAGGACTGGATGATACGATTGATGAGGTATTGAACAATAAGAATAAGGAAAATGGAAAGAATCATGATACCGAATTGAACCGAGAGAGTGATGGCACTGTCGATTTGTGTTGCCAGACGAATGGTAATGTCCACGATGGAGAACCTCACAAGATCTTAGCCTTGCTTCAGCAACAAGTACAAATGCAACAGTCCCATATTAACATCCTGAACAAATCACTTGAGGACAAAAGCAATGAAATTGGGTTTCTTAAACAGATGATTAAGGAGGATCTCGGCTACATAAGACACAAAATTAATGATAGACATAGACCACAATAAATGGCAGGATGACATGATGACACCCCTGAAAACTCTGTAGCAAAAACAAAACAAAAAAATAAAAAATAAACATCAATAACTAAAACACCATCCGTTAGCTATGACATTCAAGGTCCTATCAGCTCAATTGGCACAGAAAGTAGACCAACAGTTAATGTCAACTGGAGGGTTCTCCATTGATCAACTCGTGAGTGATTTGAAGCGTCGTTGGCCAGCCCTACGTTACCCCGCATACTGACAGTCTTTTTTTAGATGGAGCTTGCTGGTCTATCAGTTGCCCAAGCCACACACAGATCTTTCCCACAGGCCAAGAGAGTCCTCGTGGTAGTTGGCCCAGGTAACAACGGTGGAGATGGTCTTGTTGCTGCTCGTCATTTGAAACTATGGGGGTGGCAGCCAGCAGTGTATTACCCAAAGCCGTCATCCAAGCCTTTGTTCACCGGTCTTGAGACACAATTGGAGAATCTACAAATCGAGTTTCTAGAGACATTAAACCATGAGAATATAACTGGTTTTCAAGTTATTATTGATGCTATCTTTGGCTTTTCGTTCAACCCAAGTGGAGGGATCCGTGCACCATTTGACGGTGTTATCGATGTTATTAACGGTTCAGATGTTCCTATTTTGAGTGTGGATATTCCTTCTGGATGGGATGTTGATTATGGGAAGCTTGAAGGTATTGGTATCAGAGCCCCTAAAGTGTTGGTCAGCTTAACTGCACCTAAACCGGTGGCTTTGAAATTACCTGTGGGTGTTGAGCACTATATTGGTGGTAGGTTTATTGGTGAGGATTTTGCTAAAGAGTTTGGTATTGATGTTTTTCCTTACAAGGGTAGTGATCAAGTTCTAAAGCTGTAAACTTTGATATATTTTATGAGTATACGACCATTAATATTCACAGAGATACAAGCATATTTGCAAAGGTATGTTGGAATCTAATATTTCAAGTAAAAGTAAGCTGCACGTGACTGACTCTCAAAAACATGACAGGTCTTAGGTGTTCTTTTTTCAGTTTGACCCTTTTTTGCTTCCTAATTGAAGAAAGGGGCAAAAACTTTCTCTGTTTCAGCAGTTAACCCGTGCTGTTGAAACAATAAGACTAGGAATTTATATGTGTTTGATGCTTGTACCTGCTTCTAGACAAAAAGTGGACGTATTGTCTGTTTTTGATGAAAGTACTAAAATTTATAAATTATATATGCTCACATGATTGTGGATATCTTGATTTAGGCCTAAATTTTTATCTTGATTCTTTCAGTTTCTGATCAGCTGGTGATATCCATAAGTTTAGTATTATTTACGGTAACAATATATATTTGTAGGAACTTTTTATGTGTACATTAAGCTCCAACGGGAACATCCCTTGTGATATAGTGATGAGCAATCTAGAATTCAGAGTGTATGTCAATTTATGAAGGAACTACCATAATGAATCATCAAATTAAACGACAAATAATGTGTAACCGAGCCCTAGACGCTCATACTAACTATCTTAAAAAAAATAAACCCATAAACCGTTCAAGGCCATCTTTGTCCTCAAGGGAAACTTTGAAATTTCACTTGCTTTCATCGGTTTTATATCCATGCATCATGCACTCTGAATCCTGATACTCTCTTAAAAGACGGTGGTGGGTGATAGACACCCCCAGAGATTCTCCACCACAGTCCGAAAAGTTCCGCAGACCCACATGTGCTGAAGAAATCGCAAGGTAGAAAATACGAGGTCTACCAAATTGGGAGAAAGATCCCATGTGCAATTGTTGGAGGTCTGATGATAGACTGATGCATTTTGCGAGAGATTAATACATAAGAAGTAGCTGATGTCCTAATTTCTTAATGTTCCAGGTTACATATTACAAGGGGGGTCCTTCAATTTTCTATCCGGCTTAGGTGGCCACTATTGGTATCACTTTACACCAAGAAACATATGAAGAAATGAATTGAGGAACAGGCGACCTATACTCCAGCTAAGTATCAGAACTTATATTACATCAATACTTGAATTTTAAAGATATATATCCAATCGAGTCTGTGTGGTATCAAACCACTGAAACAAGCAACAAATTATTTTCTTACAATAAGAAGAAAGAGAACAACAAGGCAACGAAGGAAGAGCCAACAGCCAATTGGTTACCAGCACCAGTGAAGGTGGTCAAGGTTGGTTTAGCACTTGTTGGCTCAACTGGCTTGGTCGTGGTGTAGGTGGTTGGCTTACCCTCCTTGGTGGTGGTTAGAGTCTCAGTTGTGTGAGAGGTGGTCTTGGAAGTTTGGGTAATAATAGTTGGCTTGGTAGCGGTGTTGTCTGGAAGTGGGCAATACGTGGTGTAGATAGTGATAACATCATCAACGGTCTTGGTGACAACAGTGACACCAGTGGTGACAGCGGTTTGGTGGCACTTGTCCTCCTCGCAAGAAGTGATGGTGACAACAGTAGTGCCAACATGACCCTCAGTGACAGTAGATGTAGAGTTGTAGCCAACTGGAGCAGAAGAGGAGACACCAGCAGAAGAAGAGGAGGCGCCAGCAGAAGAAGAAGAAGAAGAAGAAGATGCTGTGATGGAATCAATAGCAGAAGCTGAAGCAGAAGAAGACTCAACTTCAGCCGTGATCGTGAATTCAAACTCGAAGGTCTGAGTGGCACGCTTAACCAACTTGGCGTCTGGGGTGGTGATGGTCAATGTAGCCTTAGCAGTAACGTCACCAGTACCAGTAAACTCACCACCAAAGTTGAAAGAAACAACAGCTGACTCAGAGACCTCAGTGGCGAAGACAACTCTCACGGTAGTAGCAGTGACCGTAACCTCGGCCTCAGCGACAACACCGTCAACTAGAACTTGAGCGTTAGTGTAGTCGAATGGACCAACCTTGGTGGTGTCTAGGGTGACCTCAGTCCATGGACCTAAAGAACCTGGAACAGTCAAGGTCCATTGTGGCTGACCGTTAGAAAGAGCACCACCTAGTGCTAGAGAAGTTGGGACGCCAGAGGACTCAATTGAGCTGGTGGTGGAAGAGGCAACATCAGTATCAGACTCAGGAACAGAGGCAGATGGCTCACCAGAAGGTTCACCAGTGGAGCTTGGAGCACAAAGAGTACCAGTTGGCTGGGTTGGGAAACCACATTCAGCCAAGGCACTGCCCAAAGTGACACCGTAGTCTGCCCATAAGGACCAACCACAGTCTAGACAAGCAGGAACCTTCTCAACAAACTCTGAGTCGGCAGCACATAAACACTCGTGGTCAAATGGAGCAGCGTAATCACCATTGGTAGAACACGTTCTAGCCATACGGGCTGCACCACCACAAGAGATGTGACAAGTGAATGGGGCCTCACAGGTGGCTTCTTGAGCGGCAGCGAATGAAAGGACACCGGCAACAGCCAATAGGGACTTGATAGAAATCATCTTTTGGCAAGGGGTATCAGGTGAAAGTTGTAGATCTGAGGGAACATGGAACACATCTCTACTCAGCGAAGCAATTGGGAGTGTTCTTATATAGTCCTGCAGAACTTGTCTGCTACAGTCACCACTGACCGCTTGGATTTTGGTGCGGACCCACTGCATGAGGATGCAGCAACGTTGTTTGTGTCCTCAACTTTATCAAAAATTCTCAGATCCATCCATCATTGCTTAGAATTTGCCCGAAACTCACAATAGAAGGAAAGGGTCTTTCCAAGGAAGCAGGGGTCCTGAATGGCCCTCATATGAACAGTGTCTGTCACCAAACATCACCTTTCTGACCAAGTCCAAGCACATTTCAAAGAATAACACCACACCATTGACAATTGGGACTTCAGTTGATCTTGGTGACTTGGTCCTGAATCCACAACTTCTTGGATCATAGACATGCAGTCTGCTGTTGTCCTCCATGCGCAAAGCCGCATTCAGCTCTAGATTGGGCCCTTTTCGAACTTACCGGCATAGACGAACACCCAAAAAGGTGAAAAATACAAACAAACGCGCTCAAAAGGGGAGAAAAGGGGTCCACCAGGAACTTCTACTGACCAATGAGCATCCAGCAAGTGCATATAATACCCAGAGTTACAGAAAAATCTCAAAAGGACCAAAATGATTGCTGGAAACACCGCTGTTATCTTCGCAAGAAACAACAACAACAACTAACCGCGAACATAAAAAAAAAAAAAGTAAACAAAGCTTCTCCAAGTTATGTGGCGCGTACCATTTTAAAGGGTGTTTTCACCTCTACAAATTTTTTTTTTTACGAATGAGCACCCAAAAAGGGCAACACTTGAATCTCGAAAGGACCATTCCGTCATGAAAGATAAACACCTCAATGAGTCAATGAGGTGACTGTTTAGTCTTTTCTCTTTTTGGAGATTTGCCGTGAAAAAAAGAGGTGCATATATACAATAGCTTCAAAAGAGTGGGGATTAATGCTATAGTATATTTGAGACCCAAATTTTATTCCGACTGCTAGTTGACTTCCGGGAATGAGCACCTGCATGGGTGTACTAATTATGTTGTACTGGCCGTTCTATACGAGTTAGCCTCGGGAGTGAGACTTGTTGTGCGCCATCGATACGACATAATACTATCTCTTGACAACAAGTACAATAGGTAATTTTCAGACCGGCCAGAAATGTACCCGAAGATCTGACTGACACATTCATTCAAACTAGGATCATCATCAACGAATTTTTGTTTGAGCTACAACACAGTTATTATAAAAGAACGTCCTAAAATTTATAACAAACACTAAACAACAAATAATTGATAAATAACACACACCAGCGAACCCATGCTTGATGTAATGGAAAAAAGAGGTCATGAAAAGTTGTCCAAATCAATGAACAGTGAAGAAGGAAATGATGAAATGGGGAGTCGTCATGTTTAAATGAACAACAACGAGAAAATGAATGCAAATAGACCAGATCCAATAGCCAAACTGTGCTGGTGAGCAGCACCAGCGTAGGTAGAAATACCTGGAGCAGAGCTGGCTGGCTTGGTAGTGACAGTGAAATTTGATTGGGTCTGGGTCTTGATGGCTGGGACAGTAGTAGTGGTGGCTTCCTTTGTCTTTGGAGTTTCAGTAACAATATGGGTGACCTTCACAGTAGTCAAGTTTTCACTGCCAGTACTGATGATAGTCTCTGTGGAGTACGACACTGATGGAGTCACAACTGGGACAAAGGAAGTGTAGGAAGTAACCTTACCATTTTCAGTGGAGACGACAGTGGTGACACCGGTAGTGACGATCTTCTGAATGCAAGTGCCTTGATCGCAGGTGGTTAGGGTCACAGTAGTCTTATTGTCCTCGACAGTGGTGGTGGATGCTGTTGACAGTGGGCAGTAGGTGGTGTAGGTGGTCACAATGCCTTGGACAGTGGTCGTAACAACGGTGACACCAGTAGTGACGGTAGACTTGTGGCACTTGTCATTCTCGCAAGAGGTGATAGTGGCGACAGTGGTCTTTGGAGCGTTGACAGTTGTCGTGGACTCGCTTGACAGTGGGCAGTAGGTAGTGTACTGGGTGACCACACCGCCAACAGTGGTAGTAACAACAGTGAGACCAGTAGTGACTGGAGTGGTGTGACACTTGTCCTGATCACAGGAAGTCACAGTGACAACAGTGGTCTCGACACCATGAACGGTGGTAGTAGATTCAGGAACCAATGGAATCAAGGAGGTGTAGGTAGTGAGCTTGCCACCCTCAGTAGCAGTAATGGTGGTTACACCGGTAGTGACAACCTTCTCAGTACACTTATTAGCGTTACAAGAAGTGACAGTGACGACAGTTTTGTTGTCCTTGACAGTATTGGCACCCGTACCAGTTGACAGTGGGCAGAAGGTAGTGTAAGAAGTAACAACGCCGCCAACAGTGGTAGTTACCACAGTGACACCGGTGGTGATTCCAGTAGAAACACAAGCATTGTCAGTACATGAAGTGGTGGTGATGACAGTAGTGCCAACAGAACCCTCAGTTGTGGTGGTAGAGGAAACTGGAGCCGAAGTGATGATGGTCGAAGCAGAAGTGACAGCAGATGATGTAGAAACAGTAGATGAGGCACCGGATGAAACAACAGATGAAGAAACAGTAGAAGAGGCACCAGAAGAGGCACCGGATGAAGAAACATCTGAAGAGGCAGCGACTGAAGAAGAAGCAGCAACAGAGGATGATTCAGATTCAGAAGCAGACAGAGATGATGAAGAGGCCTCGCCCAAGTTGGAGACACTGAACTCAAACTCGTAGACTTGGGTAGCACGCTTGACCAAAGTGGCATCAGCACTGACAATGGTCAAAATAGCCTTGGCAGTAGCTTGACCAAATCCGTCAAAGACACCACCGAAGTCAATGTAAACAACATCATCAATCTCAACAGCCTCGTTGAACTCAATAGTAATAGTGTCGATGTTAACAGTAACACTGGCTGGAATAACAACACCGTTAACTAGGAGAGCAGCGTTCGTGTAGTGGAAAGGGCCAGTCTTGGTAGCATCAAATGAAAGCGAGATCCATGGGCCAAGGGCACCTGGGATAGTTAGTCTCCATTGTGGAACGCCATCGACTAGAGCACCATCAAGCTCTGGAACAACAGCACCAGAAGAAGAGGCAGCTGGTGCAGAGGAGGTGGAAGAGGCAATGATGGAGGACTCAATAGTAGAGTTGCTGTATGGAGCAGTGGAAGACCCAACGGAGAAGGTTGTAGCTTCTGAAGACTCAGAAGAGGACTCAACAGAAGAGGACTCGACAGAAGAGGACTCGACAGAAGAGGAAGACTCAGAGGACTCAACAGAAGAGGACTCAGAAGAGAACTCAGAGGAAGACTCAGAAGAGGACTCGACAGAAGAGGACTCAACAGAAGAGGACTCAGAAGAGAACTCAGAGGAAGACTCAGAAGAGGACTCGACAGAGGAGGACTCAACAGAGGACTCGACAGAAGAGGACTCAACAGAAGAGGACTCGACAGAGGAGGACTCAACAGAGGACTCGACAGAAGAGGACTCGACAGAAGAGGAAGACTCAGAGGACTCAACAGAAGAGGACTCAGAAGAGAACTCAGAGGAAGACTCAGAAGAGGACTCGACAGAAGAGGACTCAACAGAAGAGGACTCAGAAGAGAACTCAGAGGAAGACTCAGAAGAGAACTCAGAGGACTCGACAGAAGAGGACTCAACAGAGGACTCGACAGAAGAGGACTCAACAGAAGAGGACTCAACAGAGGACTCGACGGACTCAGAAGAGGAAGACTCAGAAGAGAACTCAGAGGAAGACTCAGAAGAGAACTCAGAGGAAGACTCAGAAGAGAACTCAGAGGAAGACTCAGAAGAGAACCCAGAGGAAGACTCAGAAGAGAACTCAGAGGAAGACTCAGAAGAGGATTCAGAGGAAGACTCAGAAGAGAACTCAGAAGAGGGCTCAGAAGAGGACTCAACAGAAGAGGACTCGACAGAAGAGGACTCAACAGAAGAGGAATCGGATGAGGACTCAACAGAAGAGGACTCGACAGAAGCCTCTGAAGAGGAAGATTCAACACTAGAAGAAGAGCTCTCGTCAGAAGACTCATAGGACGAAGCTTCTTCTAGTGACGAGAAGCTGGCCTCAGAGGAAGAAGCAGACTCAGATGAGGAATCCGAGCTAGAAGATATCTCAGAGGAAGCAGATTCACTTGTTGATGATTCACTTGAAGAAGAGACTGAAAAAGATTCAGAGCTGGAGGCAGATGCAAAGCTGGAAGAATCACTCTCAGAAAGCTGGTTTGATTCAGATGATGAGCTGACTGGACTGCACTGAGTGTCAACTGGTTCAGAAGGAGTGATACCACAAATGGAAATAGCAGCACTTAGTCTGGGCTGGTACTCAGTCCAGGCTGGCCATCCACAAGAGATACACTGATTAACTGCTGTAGTAAAGTCTGTAACACATAGTTCTACCTGGGTGGAGGCACTGTCCACGATTTGGACAGCGTTATCACAAGATGAACGACACTCTGTAGTCACAACACATTGTGCATCAGTGGCGTGGGCTTTGGCTGCTAGGAGGGCTGCAGTGAGTGCACTCAATAAATTCAATGGGACCATTATGTTGGAAGAAGTGGCGGTGGTGGGAGGTGGAGGCAGTGGGGTTGGTGGTCGATGGAGAAGTTGTCAACAAAGATCAAGTTTCAAGTGGCAATTCTAGAGTCTTAAGTATCTGATAGTTCTGCCAGCCAGCTGGTAGCTAATTAATTTTGGATAAAGCATGATTTGATGCACCAATTCTAAGCGCCCGCATCCAAGCTCATCAACTCCGCATAAGCCAGCGTTTGCGACGTTGGATCGTTTGATCTTTGGGTGATCATTTCTGAGTAAAAACGGAGACAACAACAGCCAGATAAAGACTACTGTAGTCATTTCCTCTCTAATAGAGCACATTTTAGAACAACATTAATAACTTTTACATCTCGTTTGTTGTGTTGAAACCATTGGATCAATTTGGGAAGAGACTGATCCAGGGGAAAAAAAAAAAAAAAAAAAAAAAACTGTGCATGTTAATTTTCCCGATGGCTGGTTGATCTTAAATTAGAACACCGCGAAATATTTGAAGGGAAGCTGATTCATAAACACAGCCCAATTATACTCATAAAGAGCTAGTGGCAACTTTGCATGAGTAGGCCATGCCCCTATAGAAATCATATCAGTGGATACCGCAGATCTTGTTAAGAATCATACGTGCCATATGCCCAGGTGGTTGGCCACAAACCGAGATTGGATGGTGAAGTGTGGTGGGAGGGAAATACCGGTCCCGTCCCACTCCCCTCGGGCCCCTCACAGGTATAATCAAAGTGAGCATATATCTATATACATATAACCATCATGAACTGGAATCATGATCAAATCCCCCCGGCAACACGAACTGAACTTACTCTCCTCGTCTGTTTTGATGTCGATCAAAAAAATCTTGCATATTACTGCATGAGGCTTAATCGGACGCGCCACTAAAAAATTAGACCCCCTCATTTGCTATTTTGATTAGAACTTAACACTAACGTATACATGACACTCTAGATGTTAAAGTGTACAAAAATAAGTAAGGAAAAACAAAGAAACAAAACACTCCTGAAGTAGGCATGAACATCAAGGGCAAAATAAAGGCAGAAAATGCGGAGCCAATAGCCAAGTTGTTACCAGCATCAGTACATATGTCGAGACGGATGATGTGCATGTTGCGTGGTCGAAGCGCTCGGAGGTTATGGCAAGCTCTTGTGGTCTCATAGGTGTTTGGCTTTCCATTCGTAGTTGAGCTAACAATAACCGTAGTTCAGGACGTAATCTTCTTTTTGGTGGAGCCAGATACCAAAGTGTGGACCATCTTCTCGGTGGTCACCTTTCCCGTATCAGTTCTAGTGAGTGGTGACAGTTCAGTGTCGTGAAAGAGGCCTTTGCAGCCGGCTTAGTCTTAGTCTTAACTGCGAAGTAGGTCGTATATAAGTGGTCGCAGCAGCTCCTACTTGTAGATGTCACGTGGTGGTAACACCAGTCGTGATCATGTTCTATGACGATACCAATAGTGGTAGTGAAGCTCTTGACAGTCTTGGTGGATGTGGACTTCCGACTTAATTGGGAGTGGGCAGTAAGTGATGCATTTACCGGATACAGTGGTGGTGGCGACAGCAGCAACACCCGTGCTGATTGAAGTCTCATGGGCCATGGTAAAGTGCACTTTTCACCTTCACAAGATATGACGGTGAAAACGGTTGTACCAACATTGCTCTCAACAACAGTAGATGTGTAGCTCACTGTTCTGGAAGAAACCATAAGGGAAGCAGAATTATTTCCGCTGGACTGATCGGAGACTGGCGTTGATGCTGATGCCCGTGCTGATCCAGATGGGTCACCCTCAACTGAAAAGGTAGACTAAAACTCGTAGAAAAAAGTGCCACGCACCACGATTTACCAGCCTGGCACTGTTTGGATCACTGGCCCGGGACCCCACAACCCTAAAGTCAAACCAGAATCAAACATTGGGGGGTTATCATGTAGGATGAGGAGTGGTCCGGGAAATGAAAAAGAACATGTAGAGAAGAACCCGTCAGTTGTGAATTGATTAGAGTCCCCCACTCTCTATGTAGCTAACTTATAATATTAAGTGTCCTGCTGGCTCGGTGGTAAAACCAGTCCACAAGTACTGGAACTAAGTATGATTCAACCATGGATCCATGGATTGAATAAATATTCTTGCTTGTTATAGTTGTGTAGCGTAATGGCTAAGTTAGGGACAGTGCTAGTGGATTAATGCCTGTGTCGCAAGCGTATAATATGTGTATCTAGTCTGCCCTAACGAGTAGGGAAGAAGATATGGATCTCTTTAAGAGAGTCCAGGCTTCTTATATAGTAAATATAGTAATGTTTTGTCTCATATCTAGTTTGGAATTGCCAT